>JADDOH010002478.1:0-230717 GCA_016648135.1 Agrypnia vestita | reverse complement strand
TGCATAACTCGTAAGCGAAAATATTTGCCACTGAACAGATTTTATCTAGCGTGGGTTAATTATTAGTTTATATTAATATAAGAAATAAAATTAAAACCGAATTTTAAGCTATCATAAACCCTCCGTGGCGCGCGCTGAAATCTGTCGCGGTGATCTGCCCGCATTCCAAGTCTATATTTCTTTGCATTTCTTCGAGCGCGACCTGTCCATATCCGCGAAGCAAACAGTCTGTTCATATACGCCCGACCGCGATAGTCAAACTTATCAAACGCTAAATGCTCAAACGTCTTGGGTCTCTGCCGCATCTTCCACGCTTGGGCCGAAACGTGTCCGCTCGCGTTTTATAGGGAAACCGTCGCCGGTCTCTCTAACACGCAGCGCTCGCAAACCCGGCGGCTTTGGCCGTGTTCGGTGGTATATTTGCGAAACACAAACACAAACGCAATAATTAAAACCCTTCAAATGTGATTCGTTTGAATCTCAACTACATATTTGTTATACTGCGATTCGCAAATCCCGACGGCCTAGGCCGTGACAGTGGCATACTTGCGAGAAAACAAATGCAATAATTAAAACCTTTCAAACGTGAATCGATTGAATCCTAACTACATATTTGTTATACTGCGATCCGCAAATCCCGATGGTCTTTTTTAGATTGTGACGGTGGCTTACTTGTGAGATCGCATTAAAACAATTATTAAAATATTTTTCAAATGTGAATCATTTGAATTCAAACCACATAAAATGAATGAGATATGAAATAAATCACATATTCTATAAAATGGAGCAATACTTTTACAAAGAAACAGGCATTCCAAAATCGAACTAATATATCACAAGGACCAAAATTACTACAATAATTTTCGTTCATAAAATATTAAATAATAAAAATGCCAACTGTCTATATGACAAACAACCTAAAGAAATTTCTAATACCTAGTATCACGTTTGTCTACAAATCTCGTACGTGGTTCACATAAATGCTCAATCTTTTTTCTTTGATGTCACGGACCGTGGTTCGCAATTGTTTAAATAAAACCGCTTTTATAATCAAATATTTTCTTTCATTTATAATATTAACTAAACCAAAATGATGTTATTACTATGCAAATGAGTCCAACGAATACGCTCCTGTCTGGTCACCGGCACCACTGTGATGACCCAGGTAGATAGTAGGGCATCGCGGCCTTGATACATTTAATAATAATTTAGTATAGCTCCTGGTCCGGCACCAGAGGTAGACATCCCATGGGGTGTGTGTTGAATATATAAGGCGAAGCAAATCTATAATACAAATCAGTCCATTGCAAATCAATGTAAATCATATTCTTTTCACGGCTAACGATGTAAGATGACCCTAATGTGGGTCCTACTAAATAATGAAGGTTAGTAAGTAGCAAACCGTCGCGTTCAAAATACAATATATTGGATTATCAAATATTTCATTATTCTTATATGTGAGCGCGCGCGATTGAGCGACAGGATGCAACCGGTAGACTTCAACCATATGATGTAGCGATACAGTTGTTAAAAATTAAATATTCAATACAGAAATATTACTACTACTAAAATTCAACTTTTCATATGAAATAATGTTCTATACTATCAGAAATTGTTCTATACGATAAATTAACTAAAAATACGTATTAACTGAAAATATTTCTAATTTGCTGTTGAATATTACCTATAAAGATATTGACTAAAACTTTTGCTTTGAATAGAATATTAACTACTTCTCTCATCAAATATTATTCTGCAGCAAATATTCAATGAAATTATAGGAACTAAAATATTTCTAACATCTTGGGTTCGCAGACGAAATCGATAATACCTAAAGCCCTTTGCATTTACTAAGTATATTACCTAAATAGCCACAGCTATACCATCCTGTCCGTCAGGGACGAAACATAAAACACAGTTATATTCCTAAAAGTGCTACCTCTTACGCGACAAAAATACCTATTGCAGTCGGGCTATGAATATGAACTATTTCCGCCTCATAATGGCGCCTGGAACCAATACTAAAAACCTCACTAGAAATAATAAATGCGACTAAATCTCGATAAATACAATATATACTATTCGTAATACGTCGTTGAATTGGCACATGATTAGTCTAATGGATGAAGGACCCCGTTGTGTATCGTAATAACTTCAAATTCTTTTATAGGAGCAGTGTGGAAACAATTGCATAATATTACGTAATTAAAACATCTAACGAACCTAATAATCTATACATTTATGTTACAATAAAATACGTTCACCAGAAGAATTCGTGTATTAGAAATAAAACATTTTCGATTTGAGACAAACCAGTAAAATCGTTCGAATGGCGCAAAGGGAAAAATTCACACATATTAAATAACACTGAAATTAATAATTATAAACACTTTGTATTAGCAAATTCTTACCTTGAATGGTTTCGTCCTAGACGTGCATGAACCTGTTCATATTAATTCCGTGGGGAAATAATACATATATTTTCTATCTACGAAATACGACATTTTTGAAGCGAAACTTCTTTATAAATAAGTAGATAAGGTCTCGGGGATGGTTTGTTCGAAAGGATTCTACAACAGCCCGTGAGTTTATATGAAATAATAGTTTCTTTGAATGCTAAATTTTGGTTTTTTAAACCCTCAGCATCTCTGCCGAGGGGGGTTGAGGCTCCGCGCCCGCCTAAACCCGGTGGCCGACTTCCTAAGTGACTAAACGGCCCCCCTTGTTCCTCCGGAACTTACTGCATCCCGAGACTCTATCTCTTCTTTACGAGATGTGATCCTGTGACGCCTCTCTTTTAGGCTTATAATTGAGATGTACGTACTCTTTTGGTACGAGTTTCTGATGATGGGTGTTGTCTTGAGGCGCCTTTCTTTTAGGCCGGTGTTTGAAGAATCACGTACTCTTTTGGTACAAATTGATGACGACATTAGCCTCCTTTGCGGGCATAGTCAGCGATGTTACAAATTATTGTGCAATCTCATTATGCCTTTTCAGAATGGCGTCCCACGATTCTGCATCTTGCAACATTTACTTTGGACAAATGTTAGAGTGTTAGTAACATATTTATAATATCCCAGCTATTCCATATGAGTGAATGATTTTTATATTTATTCTGGCCCTGTCTTTCTTACAGAGGACGAAATAGAAGTTAACGTTTTCTATCAAGGTTTTACAGCATTCAAGCATGGAAATCCTTCCAAAGACATAGGGAACCTTTTTGTTGGTTTAAGTAGTTTGCGCCAGATGAGGTTAGGTGGTCGGTTTATTGACGACCCCGAGCAACAAGGAGGACCCCGCCTTTAAGGGGCCCTGCAGGGGCTTGTGCGGGTTCCACGCCCAAGTGCCGGCAATCATCCACCCCTCAGCCAGCTAGGCTAACACAAACCAGATATCCCCAATCTTTAGTTAGATCTCCCCATTCTGTCCTTTACTCGTCATTCTGAAGCTACTTGTTAAGCCAGATGTACCGAGGTACTCAAATCATAAAGACTTGGCTGAAGACCGGATTGCGCAATACTTATGCAACACAGTTATTATAAGGCTACTAAGCATTTCTTATAGAATTACGTGTATTCAATTATTAGTAAAAATAGTTTGAAAATCCCCATACTTTAAAATATATTCGTTCGGAAGAATTTCTCGTACGATTTGGATTGATATCTGGTTATGCAATACATAACGCGTCGACAATATTATGAATCTATTACGCACTGCTTATAGAGCTCCGTAAAATCAATTGTTAATACAAATGGTATGAAAATCCCCAAGCATCAAAATATATTCGTTTGGGAGATATTCCCGTACGAATTGAGCCAAGATCACACAAGAAATCGTGATATTAATTATACATTATTGCTCCGATTTTAAATCTTCCCAAAATAAATACATTTCAATAGTGAAAATAATTAATCGATAGATAATATAAATGTGTTCCTTAGCTGTTACACAGTGGCGGTATGATCCTCTCTGCTACTGATGAATGGTAGATTCCTCCATAAGTCCGGGCAGCAACTCCGTCCGCAAATGCTGTTCTGGAACTCAGGGCTCCGTCGGTAGTCTGTTGGGCAGCGCTCCCGCTCGCAAGTCTGGTCTCGAACTGAAGGGGGCTGAGTACATCGTGTTCGCTCCTTTTATAGTAACGATTTCACCATACCTCTGAAATCCACGCTAGTGCAGTGACTCATCCTATGCGCGATGACCTCACCGCCGGCGCTCGCCATTGGCCGGATTCAGTCATCAGGACGGTCGCCTCCGGCTCAACCCGTCGAAGGCAAAGCGCGCCTGTGATTGGTCCGTTTCGTTAAAATAACAGTAAAGCACCCGCTACACGCGAGACTTGCTGTTCCGATTCATAAATAATAAAGGCTCGTTCGCACCTACTCACAAGGTCGAGTCTATTAGGATTGGCAAACGATATTAATTTAACACAGAATTATATCTATGGTATAATAAAGATCTAAGAAATATTACTTGTATAGCTGAATATTCAATATTTTGTTAGCCTCTTGTAATACATAGAATCTTAAGAAGAAATATATCAGGCTTTTACTTTTAAACGATTCAAACCAGAAGAAATATATTTTTGATGTCCATACTTGGATTTTTTGAATATTATTATTTTAAGATTTTCTAAATTTATTAAATCTATCTCTATGTCGACCATCACAAGTGTTAGGAGAGGTTTAATTTGTAGTAGGGGATGGGAGTAGAGTTTGACATTGAGACATTGAAATGTGGAATACATAATATCAAATGATGGTTTATTCGTTAAATTTAATTGGTTGTTAATTGTATAGCTTTGGTATTGAGGAACTTTTTTAATTTCTAACAATTCTTAATCATCTAGCCCAAGGACTCTATTATTTGTATATAAAATTTCGATGCCGTTTTCTTTAGTGTGGCCACGCTTTTAAAACAATCAGCGTGATTTATACAATGTTTGTTATTTTTCTTAAATTAATAATTATATCCAACCACAATGTAAATGCTATCATCATCAAAAAAATTGAAAATGTTTAAATTGTGTATGTTACCTTGCCTCTATATAATTGAACCAAACATAATAATTTCGTTGCCTTTCCGTCCGTCCGTCAGTCCGTCTGTCTGACTGTGTGTCTGTCCCCGTGACTTCGTGTAACGTCCGTAATTTCGTTCGAATTCACTACTAAAAACTGAAATTAAACGGCTGGATATGGGACTTGAGGCCCACTCTCCGTGGACCGCCAAGAAGATACTATAAATGTATACTAGATCTTAGCAAAGACGCTTAACCAATCTTCCGTATTTTTTTACGGGTTGCAGCTAGTAACGTAATAAGAAATAGTGTTGAAAATGAAAGGAGATAGTTTTGTAGGTAATCTTTCACTTGGGTATTAATGTTTACTGTATGTTTACGCTTTTTATTACATTAGATATTGATAATACCTGTACTGATGCGAGTTACAAATGTAGATTATCTGATAAACTATTTTTTTATTTGTACGTTTTACTTTAGGGTTATAAATTATTCAGTTTACTTTACGAATATTAGTTTAGGATATTGGAGACTTAGTTCTTATTAGGTCAAAACAACGCGACTCATTTGTAATTATTTAATAGCATACATCTCTTCAAAAATAGCATATATGTACATTAACAATATGGTTGGAATAGGTTAGGTTTTTGAGAAGATTTGTAGGTACTGATGTGGAAAAGCGATGCTCTCAATCTAAGTCTGCTTATTATACATTATCTGTAAGCGTATTATTGTAAAGAGTAGGTACCATTATTTTGTACATGAGAAAAGATTGTCGATTTCTCGATACTTCGTAGCGCATATAATTGGTGAAATAATTAACTGACGTAATAAATACCCATGCTATATGTGTGATTACTGATTACTGAACCACGGAAAATAGAATTCTTACAATCGAACTCCCACCTAGATAGTTTCATCTATGGAAACATTAATAAATATCAATATTACTTTTGCATTATAAGATTAACAACTCAGATATCTGCATACTTTGTACGATCGATATTTTAGAAAAAAAAAACATATGAAAGAAGAAAGGCAATCGATAAGAGAAGATATAAAGTGTGTGATATAGAAGATACTAGCTATGCCCGCGCGGCTTTAGAACTTTCGCGAACTTTCTAGAACATTCCTTCCAGAAGTTTCAAGAAATTCGAATGTACAGGAACCTTCCAGACACACCGACACATTCCGCCACTCAATTTAGAACCTTATAGAACTTTCGGGAATTTTCTAGAATCTTCTCCTTCCAGAACTTTCTAGAGCAGGTTTTTCTGAAACCTTCTAGACTCACCGACACAGTCAGCGCGCATACTTTGAAAGAATCTGAAGCATTTGCGGCCTTCCCATAACAAAATAGTGCGCTAGAAAGCACATTTTCGTCACCCACTCCCACCCACGCACAGCCACCCCCACCAAACTCGCATATTTTCGATGTGACACCAAGGGCTTGTTATGGAGAAAACTTGGCGGGTAGGGAAACACGGGTTTCTTTTTATATATACAGGGTGTACCAGAGCTAGCAGCAAAAACTTGGCCGGTAGATTCCTGACTATTTTATATTATACAAGCAACCATGACCAATTGTAGTATCAATAGTTATGGAGATATGCAATATCAAAGATTGCATTTTTTTTCAATATTTCTGACTTATTTTTTGCAAAAAGTTGAACTATCATTACAGTAACTTAAACCGATTATGAAAAATTCATTTGCTTCAATACAACTTAAATAAAATGATAAAAACATTGTAAAAAATGACTTTTATTCAATCTTTGCAAGGTTTTTATCATTTTATTCGACGTGTATTAAAGTGAATGAATTTTTCATAATTGACATAAGATACTGTAATGATAGTTCAACTTTTTGCAAAAAATTAATAAGAAATATTGAAAAAAAATGCAAACCTTGATACTGCATATCTCCATAACTATTGATATTAGGCCGTGGTTGCTTGAACATTTTAGACTCATAACATGGTCAGGAATCTACCGGTCAAGTTTCTGCTGCCAGCTCTGGTACACCCTGTATATATTGATTTATAAGGTGTGTGATAAAGGAGCTACCCGAACTCGTAAGTAACTCGTAAGTCGTAACTCAGAAACCATTTCGGCCAACCAGGTGCGAGACCCGGGGAAATAATATTCCTAGCATTTTACCTGTAAAGATTGTTCAAATAAACAAAAGACAACATCAAACAGTGACATGTGTTCAGGATGGCATTTACATGTCACTCTATATAACGATGACTGTGAACCATATTATCGGTTACAACAAAAACATTAGCCACGATGGAATACTATTGAAAATGCACACTAATCACATATTTTTCTCTTATTCCAACACACAAAATTACAAAAGATATGGACGTTCATCAGAAAGACGTTTATCTTTCGTTGTCTGTCTCCATTACAACAGATCTCTTAAGACAGATAATTTGATCAGTAAAAATTAAAACATTTTACAAGTATTCAAATAATCAGTTTACACAAAAATTGTTTTTTTTTTTCAATTTATACAGGGTGTACCAGAGCTTGTAGCAGAAACTTGGCAGGTAGATTCCTGACTATGTTATGAGTCTAAAATGTTCAAGCAACCATGGCCTAATATCAATAGTTATGGAGATATTTAATATCAAAATTTGCATTTGTTTTCAATATTTCTTACTTATTTTTTGCAAAAAGTTGAACTATTATTACAGTAACTTATGTCGATTATGAAAAATTCATTCGCATTAATACAAGTCGAATAAAATGATAAAAACCTTGCAAAAATTGAAAGGTTTTTATAATTTTATTTAAATTGTATTGAAGCAAATAATTTTTTCATAATCGATATAAGTTACTGTAATGATAATTCAACTTTTTGCAAAAAATAAATCAGAAATATTTAAAAAAAATTCAAACTTTGATAGTGCACATCTCCACAACTATTGATATTAGGTCATGGTTGCTTGAACATTTTAGACTCATAACATAGTCAGGAATCTACCGGCTAAGTTTCTGCTGCTAGCTCTGGTACACCCGGTATACTGTTAATATAATATTACTGATCAAACAACCGGCCTTTGTTACAAAAAAGCACAGCTATTTGCTAAACACCCTTATTGCTTCTTACCCCTTCCTCCCTTCTTAACAATGTTAGTTCCACAATTAAGGTAGGTACTTATATTCTAGTTGGTCTAAGTGTCATACGTACCTATGGCTAGTGATCTGGATTCAATCAAAACAAAGTCCTGTTTTCATAGAACAAGCGCTAAGTATAGTTTTAAAGTGATTACAATTTTTATCTATGAACAAATCTCTTTTTTTAAAAGAAAAAACCCTCTGCAATTGTCTAGCATTCACTCCCGGTAAGCTGAATGTATCGAAGTTTACTTTGTAATCTACAAGAAGCAATCTTTTTGAATGAAAAGGAATGGGAGTGCTTCCAAAAGCTATTTCATTGATATCGTTATTTACGGCACACTCTTCTACAAGATACTAAGTAATGTTATTGTTGTGTTAGGTCACCAGATTTTAATACTAGATATGTATTTTAATGAAGTTTGTTTCTATTCATAAGTTGAGTATTGTACATACTACAAAACTAGTAAAAAAAACTGTTATTTTCATGATTAACTACCTTAATAGCACCTAAATGAATGGAATCCCTATAAAAGATTTAAAATGATCTATATAACAGTGTGCACCATGTGCGGTATTTATTTTCCACGATTTCAACTCAATCTTGCCGAAATTCGACCTCAAAAGTTAAAAAGCTAACGTGGAAAAAGAGTCTATATACTCTATATTCATCTGGTAATATGTAACAGTTCCAAGATGTCACTGGGATTGCCTAATACATGAAAAAACAAAATAAAACCTAAATAAAAGGCATTTAAATTTTATAAAATTAAAAAATCGGAGATTCTGGTTGTTTATTTCACAAAGTGTTTTTCCTCTCTCCTTTTTATAGTTACGCCTTCAATTATCTTAACACAGTGAAAATTTCCCTACTATTTTACTGTCAATATTGCATTATAAAAATATTACCCTTTGACAAAATTAAAAAATACACATAAACAATTTTTCATGTTCATCCTATTTATTTTTCGTGTTAAAAGCGTTATTTCCATTTTTATTAATTTAAATTTAAATTTTCTGATTTTCTAATGACTAAGTGCCGGTAATTTGACAGCTTTACGCATTACATAGACGCAATTCTCTTGTATTTTTACTATAACAGACGTATACTTCACTTAAATTAAACTCTTCATTGTATATTAATAATTTAAATAGGTTATTTATATTTATGATCTGAATTTACAAAACATTAATAATATAGTAAATAATACCTGTTTTTATTTCGTGATCAAAACTCTTCCAAAAAAATTGCTTTTTATATATTTTTTTCACTTCACTACTTACAGTCGAACACTATAATATTATTTACCTTTTTTGAACACAACTATTTTTGAATCGCACTGGATGTATCGATAGATGCCGATCCAAGAATCGTCACTGAACTAGGGTTGTAAGTTGCATTATTTTTAGTGATGTCAACATTTTCGTTCGCATTCCTGCGCGATAAACTAATCGCCGCCAAAACTAGATGACAACTAAAGCTGTTTGTTGTGAAGACTGCAGATAGTGCTTTAACATGGTAATTACCTTTATTGATGTTCTGTGTACACACACACACACAGTCACCTGCACCCACATACACTCGCGCGTTGTTAAAACGAATGCGTGTCTCGAAATCATCTGCCCGTATAAGGTGCATACATGTGTGGTAGATACATACATATGTACTTATCACAAAATGGAAACATTCAACGAATACAATGCATTGGAACGCATTCAACTATTTTAATATGTAGCATAGAAATCAATTGCATTAAAATCTAAGTAAAACCTTTAATTTGAGTATTACTCGACGAAAAATATATATAGGGCTATTTGGAAAACATTAATAACCTCGCAGGACTATATTTCTGCCTTGATTATGAGTTGAAAATTTTCTAGCTATTATGACCTATTATCAATAGTTATGGAGATGTGCGATATCAAAGTTTGCATGTTTTTTCAATATTTCTGACTTATTTTTTGTAAAACGTTGTAATATCATTACAGTAACTTATATCGATTACGAAAAATTCATTTGTTTCAATACAAGTTAAATAAAATAATAAAAACCCTGAAAAATTTCCAATAGGAATTTGAGGGTTTTTATTATTTTATTTGACTTGTGAAAGGGAATTAATTTTTCATATTCGATATAAGTTACTGTAATGATAGTCCAACGTTTTACAAAAAATAAGTCAGAAATATTGAAAAAAAATGCAAAACTTGATGTCGCATATCTCCATAACTATTGATATAAGGTCATAATAGCTTGAACAGTTTCGACTCATAATCAAGGCAGGAAACATTTTCAACTCATAATCAAGGCAGGATACAGTCCTGCGAGGTTATTAATGTTTTCCAAATAACCCTGTATAATGTGAAAATATCGTTTGCGGCACGAACTTCATTTTTCGGACTGAATTAGTGAACATAACGGCAAAACGAAAACTTTTCGGTGTCTCCCAATTAATAGATCCTTGAATTGTCTTATTTGCTACCTCTTCACTTCTTTAGAAGAATTTAAACGATTCTTAATTGCTTTAGTCATCTTTTATCTAATTATTAAAAATCAAATATTTTTAACAGCCTACATGAGTATTTTGAAGATCCTTCAAACTTGAGTTGTCTCTCTAAAAAACAAGTCAATAATCTATAACGGTGTTAAGTACCTCGCCCCGGTCAAGGATGCTGCTTCAACAAATAAAACATCTTCGTTCCTACGATTCCTTGCACACGGAATTCATCTCCTTCTTACGGTGCCATCTCCTATCGGAGGTCGGCGATCATTCTGGCGATTATCACTCTATTTACCGCCGCACGGAACAACTCGGTCTAGTTACACTTATACCACTCCCTCAAGTTACGCAACTCTGAGATGCGACATCTTCCTACTCTTCTTTTACCACTTATTTTCCCCTGGATGATGAGTTGGTTCAGACTATATTTAGGTCCTCCCATAATATGTCCGAGATACTCCAGCTTTCTTATCTTGATAGTCCGCAGCACTTCTCGGTCTTTTTCCATACGCCGGAGGACTTCAACATTCGTCACTCTATCCACCCAGGAAACTTTCAATATGCGTCTGTAGATTCAATTCAATTCAATTTATATATTTTTAATATAACATTTACATTACAGACATATGTTTAATTCGTAAATATTATTAACAAATATACAAACAACAAAATATCAAACGTATATAAATTCTTAATATTATTAATATTTAAAGCATTAACTTTGTGGTTAGACATAATAACAGAATGTTAGTAAACTTAGTAAAAACCACTACCAGATTTACGGTCTACCGGTTTCGAGACGTACCCGTTTCTTCGTCAGGACCAACACTACCCTACTATATTCACAACACCATACACCCCAACCATAGTATTGTAAAACTATCACTACTATTTCACATGCGTGTTAGTCTTATCAGACAAATTGAACTACTGAACAACTCAGGGATCTAACGAGAGAGAGTGAGAGGGGACGGGGTCTAAAGTGAACACATCTCTTGTGAACGCTAAATTGAACAAAGGGCTGTATAGAATATTAATTTGGTTATTAATGAGAGGTACTCTATTCAGTAGTTCAATTTCTCTCTCAGAGACATGGAACAGATCGATATCCAGAGTAATATTGTTCAGAATGGCAGTAGCTCTTCCAACGGGCATGACCATTGGCAGGTTTGTCCTGTATATTGGAATGTGAAACAATCTATGCTGACGTTGTCTTAGGTAATTATCGGGAACATACAAACCAATGCTCTACATAATTTCAGGATTATCGATCATACCACATCGACATCTCAAAGACCACGACTTTGCGGATTAGTTGTTGGTTTAGCGTCTATACCTCCACCCCTTCCTTCCATATAAGATAGTGGTAAAAATATAACACCGAGCCATACGCATTCTAAGTTGTAGGCCTAGGTCACGGTTAGAAAATAACGGTCTCATTCTGAGAGGTGCACTTCTTGCCATCTCTATTCGAGCTTTAACTTCTTGAGATGCATCCCAGTTCTCGTTCACCCATGCACCTTAGTACTTGTACTGCGTGACTCTTTCTATTGGTTCGTTTTTGATGGTTATTTGACGTTAGAAGTCATCTTTTTGATGCTATTAACAATTTTGTTTTGCGAGTGTTCTTGTTACTTGCTTCATTCACGTTATTTTTGGTTCGTTTTTGATGGTTATTTGACGTTGGAAATGATATTTTTGATGCTATTAACAATTTTGTTTTGCGAGTTTTCATCTTCAGACCATACTTGTTACTTGCTTGATTCACGTTATTTTTGGTTCGTTTTTGATGGTTATTTGTCGTTGGAAATGATATTTTTGATGCTATTAACAATTTTGTTTTGCGAGTTTTCATCTTCAGACCATACTTGTTACTTGCTTGATTCACGTTATTTTTGGTTCGTTTTTGATGGTTATTTGTCGTTGGAAATGATATTTTTGATGCTATTAACAATTTTGTTTTGCGAGTTTTCATCTTCAGGCCATACTTGTTACTTGCTTTATTCACATTATTTTTGGTTCGTTTTTGATGGTTATTTGACGTTAGAAGTCATCTTTTTGATGCTATTAACAATTTTGTTTTGCGAGTGTTCATCTTCAGATCATACTTGTTACTTGCTTCATTCACGTTATTTTTGGTTCGTTTTTGATGGTTATTTGACGTTGGAAATGATATTTTTGATGCTATTAACAATTTTGTTTTGCGAGTTTTCATCTTCAGACCATACTTGTTACTTGCTTGATTCACGTTATTTTTGGTTCGTTTTTGATGGTTATTTGTCGTTGGAAATGATATTTTGATGCTATTACACATTTTGTTTGCGCGTTCATCTTAGGCCATACTTGTTACTTGCTTTATTCCACGGTATTTTTGGGTCATTTTTGATGGTTATTTGACGTTAGAAGTCATCTTTTTGATGCTATTAACAATTTTGTTTTGCGAGTGTTCTTGTTACTTGCTTCATTCACGTTATTTTTGGTTCGTTTTTGATGGTTATTTGACGTTGGAAATGATATTTTTGATGCTATTAACAATTTTGTTTTGCGAGTTTTCATCTTCAGACCATACTTGTTACTTGCTTGATTCACGTTATTTTTGGTTCGTTTTTGATGGTTATTTGTCGTTGGAAATGATATTTTTGATGCTATTAACAATTTTGTTTTGCGAGTTTTCATCTTCAGACCATACTTGTTACTTGCTTGATTCACGTTATTTTTGGTTCGTTTTTGATGGTTATTTGTCGTTGGAAATGATATTTTTGATGCTATTAACAATTTTGTTTTGCGAGTTTTCATCTTCAGGCCATACTTGTTACTTGCTTTATTCACGTTATTTTTGGTTCATTTTTGATGGTTATTTGACGTTAGAAGTCATCTTTTTGATGCTATTAACAATTTTGTTTTGCGAGTGTTCATCTTCAGATCATACTTGTTACTTGCTTCATTCACGTTATTTTTGGTTCGTTTTTGATGGTTATTTGACGTTGGAAATGATATTTTTGATGCTATTAACAATTTTGTTTTGCGAGTTTTCATCTTCAGACCATACTTGTTACTTGCTTGATTCACGTTATTTTTGGTTCGTTTTTGATGGTTATTTGTCGTTGGAAATGATATTTTTGATGCTATTAACAATTTTGTTTTGCGAGTTTTCATCTTCAGGCCATACTTGTTACTTGCTTTATTCACGTTATTTTTGGTTCGTTTTTGATGGTTATTTGACGTTAGAAGTCATCTTTTTGATGTTATTAACAATTTTGTTTTGCGAGTGTTCATCTTCACATCATACTTGTTACTTGCTTCATTCACGTTATTTTTGGTTCGTTTTTGATGGTTATTTGACGTTGGAAATGATATTTTTGATGCTATTAACAATTTTGTTTTGCGAGTTTTCATCTTCAGGCCATACTTGTTACTTGCTTCATTCACGTTTTTTACAATCGTTTGGAGGTCTTGGGCAGTGTCTGCAAATAGCAAATTTTCCGCAACTGTAATATTATTTAATGGTTTTACGTTCACCAGTATCCCTAGAGCCATTGACGTATTATAATATAGACACGTCATTCCCATACTAGCCGGCTTTCATACGTCGCAAATATTGCATTTAAAAAGACAACAAATCACGACACACTTATTTCACAAACGCTCTGCGTGTAGATAGAAAAATCGTGTACGGTACTCTGTTCCTTTTTCCCCGGGACTTTTTTTTGCGCGTAGCGTCGCGCCCGATCACAAAGAAAGTCGATAACGATGCAAGTAAGGCAATTGTCTTACTTTTGAGTCGCCAAGATTTCACGCTTGTAAGCTATCTACAGTTTATTATATCATTGCCTAGAGCAACAACATCATGTAAGGCTTCCTTAAATATTGACTCCTTGTCTTACACCACGCCTAATTTGGATGTCTTCGCTCAGTGTGTCCTCAACTTTAACATTGACTGTTTACAGGATACATACATTGTTTTTATTTGTATTTTAGCCACATACATAACGAGGGTAGAAAGCCAAAATGGTGTTTGTGATTATTTCGAACTTTACTGGAGAGCAAAAGAAAGTTCTGTCAATTTTATATTCTCGACGTTATTTTTATTTTTAAATGATTTTCATATGTGTGTATCCAAAACACACTTGAAAATCGTTAAATAATAAACGAAATATTGACAAAATCAGATTGACAAACATTATTTTACGTTCCTTTAAAGTTTGAAATGCTCCTTTGGCTTTCTATCTTCGATATATTCAATGCAGGAAAATTTTATAACTGTTTAGGAGATAATATAAAATTATTTATCAAAAAATATGATATTGCATTTTTACTACTTACCATCCATTATTATCATTAACTATTAATTACATGAAGGGATGTTGATTTTTTAATTATGTTACATAAAAATTTAATATTAGTGGTAATCAAAATTGATAATTTATAATTTTATAAATATTAATTTTGTTAATTCTGAGAATACCGTCATTGTTTAGATTCCATTTTATTTTATTTATATATGGATTAGATATACATATCGCATTTTTTCAACAATTGATGTTCATGACAAACATAATGTATCGCATATGGTAATTTACATATTTTTGCGCAATCATCATTGTAATATTGCATATTGACCAAAGGCAAAAAAAAGTTTTTGTGGAGACATACAATGTACCACTAAATGATAAATGATGTACCAGATAAAATGTGCGGTCCCCGTATTCCAGTAAATTATGTAAAAAAAACCTATAAAATACATTAAATTTGCATTGAAATCTAACTTTAGCCTTAAAACGGACTTAGCACCTCCTTTCTGTGGACCCTTCATTATGAAAGCTTGTCTGTTTTTACTCCCTTTATATTAATTAACTCGTAGCGTCTGCTTGCTTGCTTGCCGGCTTTCCATAAAAAAAACTTTGGATCTATTTTTGACCCTTTTTCCGTGATCCAATCGAGCTGAAACTTTCCAAGCAGACTCGTGGCAACGATCAAGAAGATCTATCAAATTTTCGTTAAAAAAAATTAATAATTTTAGTATAATTTTGGATTTTTCAAAGTTTTAAAGGTTTTTTCATTCAACTCAGTAAGTTGTATGAAAATACTCCGACGCATCTGGTAAACACGAAACCCTAAAATGAGAAAAGGAGATTCGTAGAAACTTGGTTTTTATGGGTTAGTTTTTTACTCCCTTTTTAACTCGTAGCGTCTGCTTGCTTGTCTGTCGAAAAAATCGATTTTTAACCCTTTTCCCGTGATCCAATCGAGCTGAAACTTTGCAAGCGGACTCGTGGCGACGACAAAAATGATTTAACAAATTTATAGTATAATCTTGGATTTTTCTAAATTTTTTATACTCCCTTTCGTAGCGCCGCCCGACTCGAGTCCAACGCGTGGGGTAAGCGCCAAACCTGTTTCAACTAGTGAATGAGAAAGGGAGTATAGTAGAAGCTTGGTTTTTATGGGTTAGTTTTTTTAATCGTATTGATTCACCCGATTATTTTTCGTGAAAGGAGTAATGGCGTCGTTTTCACTTAGCGCGTCAGATGGCGCGGGACACAAACGACACCCGAGCCGCACGCGAGGCCCGTCATTACAACTTTAACATTGTTCCGTAACAAAAGTTGAACCCCGCTAGCCTCGCGCGGCTATTATTACGAGTCCTAAGATGGGCGCCCCTGTCATTTTTTCACCGCCAACTTTTGAAACGAGTTGTCTGAATTAAAAAAGAATTCAAATTACCCGAACATTGCGCCAGTTGAGGTATTAAAAAGCAAGCTTAAGGCTAAATTATGTTATACTATAGCTAGATGCAAAAAATGAACACAAAATAAGTTTTTCTAGTAAGTATCCTTTTTTAAACTAAAAAATAAATATATATTTGGAATATCATATTGCGGCTTGTAATACGGGCTTGCCAGGCAACTTTCCCCCGCTTCCTACTTACCGGAAAAAGCTAGGAAATGGTATTTTGATTGTGGTCGACCAATAGCTGTAACCCGTCAAAATTGACTTTACATGTCGGTTCCCAAGGAATAAGTAGGTATATATTTTATTTTTTCATAAAAAACAATTTTGTTCGATTTAAAATTATTTTTATAAATCGAAAAACAAAACCCTCACCACACACAAGAATCATAATTCCTTTTGGTGAGGTATATACACACAACAAAAAATGGATTTGTATGATTGTAAAAAAAGTATTATATATATTATTAATTAAATAAATAAAAAAAATGTAAAACAAAAACCTTATTTACTATAAAGAAGTTGCGGACTTCACACGAAGTTAAGGGGACCGACGTGCGGACGGACGGACAGACAACGAAATTATTATAATTGGGATCTTACGTAATTATGAGATAACATTAATATTTTCAAAAGAAAGCTTTTAGAAGTATTATTTGAGTCATCATAAAAGTTGAGTTATAGGAATTTGAAGCTAGCGTGGTAGGTGAATTTTTAAACGAATTACGTAATTCTTTCGCGTTTTTCTCAAAACTCTCGTTTTCAGACTGGTGGAGATGATATCTCAAAAACTATTTCGCCGATTTTGTTCAAATTTTGCACGCTTCTTACTAATAACATTATCTACAATGTAGCAAGCGATTTTTTGGTAAAATGCGCCGTTTGTTTTTTGTTGTTATAAATTGCCAACTTCTATATTTTTAGAAAAAAATGAAAAATATTTTCAAAGTGACCTTTTTTGCACAAAAAAAAATTGTTTCAGAAACGCTTCATAGTATATATTAATTACATAATTTAAAAAGAACAAGTTAATATTTTCATTTCGCTCAAAATCTGGCAACTTTATTATCTTCACGGGGAAGGACTTTTGCGGGGAAGTACATAACTCCTCCATTTTAAAAATTTTAAAATAATTTGTTGATGAAAAATATTAACCAATGTTTGCCGTAAATAATGATAGTAAAAAGAATTATATGCACTTCTTTTTAATACACGTACATTTAGTACATACCGCAGATACTCTTGATTAGTGTGTTAACGTAAACATTTTTTTGCATGTGTTGAAAACTCGCAAATGAGGTGGCTTGGACATGTACCAAGAATGCCAGAGGAACGAATACCAAGAAGAATCCTCTTTGCAACCCCGAAAGGAAGACGGCCGGTGGGTCGCCCCAGCTTAAGCTGGGAAAAGCAACAAAAAATGTATATGAAAATAGAGTGGATTTAGACTGATGCGGAAGCAGCCCAAGACAGGGGAATATGGAAGCACCTTGTCGAGGTTTTTGGCCCTCGACCCTACTAGGACAAGGGGATGGAGATGATGATGATGACAAATCAAATCGATTTTATAAAATGTTTGTAGATCTGGAAAAGACCACGCACAACTGTGGGATATAAAAGCAAAGGCAGTAATATCCAAATTAATAAAAAAATGTCTGAAGGCAGTTACTGAGGATTACTTATTTAAAATGTACTGAATTCTAGATTTTATGTATCTTTTTTTTGGTTTGCAATCCTAGGATTGGTCTGCAATAAGCACTCGCCCTCTCCATTCCTATCTGTCACCTGCCAGCCTCTTCATTTCTTGGTAGATGCTACAGCGCACATCTTCGATAATCTGGCCTACATAGCTTAATCTCGGGCGGCCTCTACGATTGTTGCCTTCAACATTTCCCTCGATGATAGTTAAAAGTAGGCCCGGATGCCTTATATTATGGCCTATCTAAATTGCTTGCTGTTGGGCGATTCTGTTAAGGAGCCGCCTCTTTTCGCCCGCCCTGCTCAACACCTCGTCGTTTCGGATATGTTCTGACCAATGGATCCTCGCCATGCGCCTGTAGCACCACATCTCAAAGGCCGCTAGCCTCCCGGACATGCTCTGGCCGATGGTCCATGTTTCGCTGCCATACATCATGTATCTCTATCCCTTCCAAAATCACGTTTCTTATAAATTTATAGGCTATGTTTCCTATAAAATCTCGAATCCAGTATACTATAAATTAGTTATCCTCGATGACTGCGTTAAATTTTTTTTGGATATTGCTTCCTTTGCTTTTATACCCCACAAGTAACGTATGTATATGCCTAGCTACACGAGCATGTACCGTGTGTGAAGTGTCCGGACAATGGCGCCCGCGCACACCGGTGTACTTGAAATAATACAATTACAATGACCCAAAAATTACATTGTTCAATGCTTTTCATTACGGGAATCTGGCTGGACATCCGGCGCACACAATGTATTGTTTGTTCATCACGTGCTACCTCGCAGCCACGCCGAGCCGAGTGCAGGCGCGGACTAGAAAGGTGAGGAAAATCCATTTTAAATATTTTGTGTAAATCAGTCATTTCGTGCCACAAAGGCTCGTCCCCATCATCAAATATATCTCCATATCTCACGTATTGCATCCACAGATCCGTCTAGACTATTAGTCATTTTAAAAAATCGATTAAGTATATCATATATCATATGTACGTTAGACAGCTGTTCGTTAAGTCTACCCTCATCTTCTACATCAAAAACCCAAACCACCTAACAGCAACCAGTAACTCGCATTCACATAATACTAGACAAGCATTACTAAAACCTTGACGAAATACCAAAAACTAAGACAACATATGGACAGAAAAATTACTCATACATAGGGCCTAAAATATTTAACATATTTAAAAATAAATATAAAAATATATATATAATATATATACATATAATAACAATATAATAATAATACTAATACTAATCCAACTATATATATAACACTCCTCATTTCCTCTCTCTCTCTCTCATCTCTCTTCTATCGCTTCTCTATCACTAAATAAAACTAAAATAAAATAAAATTAGCATTACACTCAAACACAAAATATATAATGTACATAAATGTACATGTAAAATATAATTAATTACAAAAATACATACATATAGAGCGTGCCGAGGACACTTATAATTGGGATAATGGTCTTCACTATAATGTTTATTATCAGAGTATCATGTACCCATTATCCCTTTAGTGTCTCTAATAAATAAAAATAAATAAAATAAAATAAAACAGACATATACTCAATTAATAAAATAAAAGCTTTAGCAAACAACTGGCTTACCTCCAAAGGTAGAACAGCAACTGAAAATTTACTTACTGTAATTGCATAATAATGTCTACAAATAAAAATATATACCTATATAAATAAATTAATTAATTAAGGAAAATAAAAAATAATCTTAAACAAAACTTTAACCCTTTTTACATTAAACAATTATTCTACACATATTTACACTTGGACTTATGACTCACTCAACTTTCACTAACATTGCACTTGATACATAATTACAACCTTATAAAAATAAATATTACTGACGAATTCAAAAAAATATTATAATTGTGTTCTATAACGCCACTCTGGGACAGGCGTAGCCTAGTAGAGTGGCATAATCCACAAATTTAACAAAAAAATAAAAATGTGTAATTTATCTTATATTTTATTGTTAAATTAGTATTAAGTACCTTTATTTGTAAACAAGGATTTTTTGAAATAATTTTTTTTTAAATATCATAGATGCCGATTTTCTTTCACAACCAGGACACACATCAAGGAGAGTACATCTTTTAGATGACACGGTGATGATTCTGCCGACGACGGACATCATAATTAAACCCTCGTCACAGGTAAAGCTCCTGGGAATCAACGTAGAGAAAGATCTAAGCCTTGGAAATCAGATTAACAAAGCTGTCAGCGCTGGTTTCTATGGTTTAAGAAAGATCAAGTCTAAGAAAATGCCATCCCCAGACGCAGCAAAGTCACTGATAGTGCGTACGTCATCTCGCAGCTGGACTATTGTAACTCAACATATGCAGGACAGCCTAGGACTCGACAGACTTCAGTCAGTAATGAATGCTGCGGCGAGGCTTATATTCAAGGCATCAAAGTTCTCGCGGATATCATCAATGCCTCAAACTCTCTCTGATAGTGTACAAAAGTCTTCAAAGAAAAGCGCTACAATATTTGATCGACCTCTGTATCCCAGACAATATCACTGGAAGACGGCTCACACTGCGGTCAGCTAAATCGGAGGCACTCTGCAGGCTGGTAGTACCGAGGGGACCTGGAGCCACCAAGTTTGCGGAACGTGCTTTCAGCTTTGCGGGCCCAGATATGTGGAATCTGCTGCCTCCAATTTTGCGATCTATGGAGAACCAGGAACTTTCCAAGAAGAGCCTAAAAACTCATTTTTTCGGAATGTCGCACCTGTAAAGCGCCCTTGAAGCGTCTCTTACGCAAAAACGGCGCTATATAAATTAACATAAACATAAACACCCCGAAATCACCCTTCGTTTAACAATTCATAGGGTTAATTAACATTGTGATCAGACATAACTATACGTTTAAAGCAATTATATACAGTCCTGACAAAGATACAGTGATATTGAAATCAGTAGACGTTAAAAACAATCAATGTGGTTTATACAAAGTTTGTTAAATTTAAGTTAATCTGTTTATCTACTATATACATTAAATTATTCTTATTTGATTTCTATAAATGATTTCTGAAAAATCAACGTGTTAAATACGAGTATCTATATAAATTTGTGATATTTTTTTATAACTTAGTTAATATTGGACCTTTCGTGGTTATATATCTTATTTTTGTATACTTAGCGTAAATTAACCAATAAAGAAATCCAAGTACTTCGTAACTTGTATATTCTTCTAGGTATTTTTTATTAAACATTTCTGAGGATTTTATTACATCACCGCAAAATCATTACTTTTACGTGGTAACCACACATTTCTCAGAGATAGAATTGATAGCAAATCTTGTTTGTTTTGTTGCCTTAGTCAAGTCAGTATCAAAATATAGCTCGCTTCACACTCGACATCTTTTGCGCTGATTTCTGTATGAGCCTTCGAGACAACTCTCACACACTTACACGTGCCATAATCTTCTTACTCGTTCTCGCTCGTTCATATTTTATACAAGCACGTCCCCCAAATCGGATTCACGTTCCCGGATTAATAGTAAAAAGTTGAACCTAAAAATTAACAGATAAATCTACAAGATTACTGATAAACTATTAGACCTTCAAGATTACCAATAAACTATTAGACCAATAATATAAACCATTGGATATTCTAATCATAAGTAGACTTTTTGGCGTACAAGTTCAGACGCATAATTTTATAATTATAAGAATTAGAACGAGATTGTTCAAGAGTTATTCTCGTTAATTTAATTTTCTTTTTCTTTTTTCAATTCATTCAGCAAAATTGTAAATTGACATTAAAAAATATATTGATTGTATTATTTGTATATATCTGCTTCTTTTATTTGATTAATTACACCAACATGTTTCAGAAAAACCTTTCCATCGTCAGGGTGTTGTATAACTGTCAAAATATCAGAATGTCTTCTGTTTCTTGTTTTTTTAAATTATTTGAAAAAAAAACATATTCGTGTAATTAATCAAATAAAAGAAGTAGATATATACAAATAATACAATCAATATTTTTCGTTTATTTAATGTAAATTTGAAGAATTATTAATCAAGATATATTATAGATGTCTCATAGAGACGAAATTGTGTTTTTTTTATGGGAAAGTAGGTATGGAAGTCTTTGGGTGTTCATAGGACTAACAGATATTGAGGCTTATAGATGTCTCATTAGTGACATCTGTGGTTAATTAAGGGGAATGAAAAAACTTTGGATGCCGATCGCGCTAAGTATAATTACAACATACATATGAAACGGGTTGTAAAATTTAAATATATACCATTTCCAAAAAACTTGATAGATGTGGTATTTTATCATGTAAAGTGATCACTTAAGCCAGCCGTACGATAGGTCGTAAGCCAAACTAGACACCCAAATACTTCCATACCTACTTTCCCATTAAAAAATATATAATTTCGTCTCTACGGGACATTTATATTATATCTCGATTAACGATGTCCCTGGGACAAAATCCAGTACTGCGTTTTAAAAAAAAAAATCACAAAATATTTTGAAGAATTATCTATAATTAACTCCTGGCTCCGGCCCACTGTCCATCTCCGGTGGAAGTTGATGATTATGGTGCACACCGCATTGTAGCGCAATTTTATACATTTTTGTACTCATAACGAGAAATTACCGTGTGCGGTTTTGTCATTAATCTATCGGGTTTTTTGCACGTATTAGTCACCCACATAATAATATTGTCGTTCAAACTTTCCCTCAATACACAATGTTTATACAGAAGATTAAAATAAGAAATAATAAAAAATAACTCAATGTTTAATTTTAACATTGAGTAGCTAGTTAGTGCAGTGGTCATGACACTCGCCTAGTAAGCTAAAGTAAGACATCGGTAGTTCGACACTAGCATCCTATTTTCATAACACAGGCGCTTAGCTTAGTATGAAAATAAAATTTTAATTTTTTTAATTTTGTATTTATTTTCATTACATTTTATAATATATAGTCTCACAAAACGTCTAAAAATATGTTTGTCTGTAGGTTCATTTTTACAATTTATTGCTACACTATTACTAAATATTATTCACTTTATAAGCATAAGAGATAAAAAACGAAAACAATTAAGTACACAAAACAACATAAAAGAAATTAACAGTACAAAGTTAAAAATTTTAAGCGAATTAAGAAAAGAGAAGGATTAAATAAATATATATAGCAAAAATTAAGGAAAGAGAAAGAGAAAAAAATATATATATAAGGTATATATATTATATAGTATATATATCTCTATATATATATATATATATTATAGATATCTCTTCTATATATATCTCTATATTATATATATATATATATACATCACTAATTATTCATTGTCATTATTGATGTGACATATTGATGTGCGCATCTCTATTTAAAAAAAACATTATAAATCTTTGTTAAATGTGCAATATAATTATCAGAATATCATAATATTTAGATACACAATGTTTACATTAAAAACGGCCTTCAATTATTTTCCTATACATCTTCAGAGTTATCCTGTAACGTCGTTGCATTGCAATCCGCTTTCACTCCATTTCCATCCATTTAAGAAAGTACATAATATATTTAAAAGGATCACACTAACCATAAAATTTGTTATTATCAGGCTTCTTTACAATTAATTGAAGTAAATATTTGTCTAAATTAAGCTTTAGTAATATATATTAAATTAACTTTATGACGTTTAAATAAATAAATATAATCACTATTCGAATACTCTCTTACCGTAATTGATGGCTAGTTATTCGATAAATAATTTGAAAGTGTAATGAAGATTATTTCTACCACATCTTCTAACACCTACAAGGATTTTGGGAGGGAGGTTTACGTATGCACTACTACCCTTACACCGGTTGGTAAAGGTCAAAAACTTCCTTATTTTACAAACTCGAGTCTTGTAATAATTCGAAAACAAACACATACTACTCTAATTATAAAAGAAAATAAAAATCAATATTTGAGGATAATAACAAACAATCAACTAGATGTTCCTAAATGTAAAAAAATAAATACATACATCATTACTTCCTACAACAGGGATAAAATATTTATAAAAAAAAAACAAAAGAAAACGGTAAAATTAAATTTGATTAAAAAATATCCTGAAATCTCAACTTAAGTCACAGTTAGTAAAAATAACACCAACTTGCTATCACTTAGAGAGTTCTAGAGTTCTAAATACTAATAATCTCCCTTCAAAACTGAATAATATTAAACACTTTTTTCATGCTTTCACGGCAGTCCAGAATATAAAGTTTTCTGGGATATTCTGCCGTGTGGATCCGGCTTTATGTCAACATTATTAAAATTTACTTTTGTATATTTTGTTTAGGATATATTTCTTATACATTAACTTATCTGGTTTATTTTTAATAATAAAAAGAAAACACTTTGTTTATACCACTATTTCGTTAATAAATCAACATATTATATGTTGTATCCTGATGAAGGGACCATTGATCCCGAAACAAATTGTTCTCTTTTTATTAATAATATATAATATAATATACAAAGTACTTATGTAAATATGGAATAAGAATTTAGTTTCTTTCACTTATTTTTATTTATTCGGAAAACCAACAGCTGACAATAATAAAGTAAATACAAGAAGTAGTAAACATAAAATATTTATAAATGTAACGCACTATCTATAACAATAGAAAATATTTATAAATTTAATTTTAAAAAAGTCAATTACAGTTTTTCACTGCCTGTATTTGAAAAATGGTTCGGAAAGAAAGCCCCACATCAGTAAGGTTATTTTAAAACAAGTTTAAATTATACTTTTTTATGAGTACATTTGTTGCAAGTTCACCACAAATATGAATTTTGTCAGTAGTTTGTAGAAACAAGGCAAAAAAAAAAGAAGAAGGCTAGTTCCTAGAACCTTAGGAGGAACATTAATATAGAACTTGGATAATAATTCAGGACAATCTATTGAGTCTGAGGCTATTTTGTCTGCTATTTCGCAGTTCTATATTTTTATTTATAAAATAATAAAAATACAAAATGATTTTTTTTTGTTATTTAGACCATACTTTTGTTCTGATGTAAATGAGGTTGTATGTAAAATTTTGAAGGCTTCGTCATTTAGAGAAACTCTAACATTATATAAGTTCTATTTTGTTTAATTTATACTCGTATGCAGACAAAAAATAAATATAAAAACGTATACAAGGTAAAAGTAATTAACATTAAAAATAAATTTTATCCAAACAGGAGGCCTATTTGGGGATCATTATTATTTATTAAGGATAGCTTTACAAATAATTAGTACATTTTTTATATTTTTAGCAAAAATAATGTAAAATACATGTATATAAATATGATGCGTGTTAAAATTTTTAACAAAATATACATTTAAAGTGTTGTACAATGCGAATTCGGTCGGAATGAATAGTTTTGTAGATGTTTTTTTTTTCTACTTTTGTAGATGTATTACGTATTTTGACTGCAATAAAAATTGTTGGGAAAACATATAAATGAATATTACATATTATAATGTGATATATAATAATATATATGCATACATTTTTAAACATAAATACTTCATCTAGAATTTTTCTGTACACCAAATAAAATAAATAGATAGATGAGAACACAAATATATTCAATTGAAATGTTAATTATCAATTTGAGAAAACTAACAAACTTTGTATGAACCATTGACTCTTACAAACTTAATTTATGATGTCCTGATGAAGATACGAAACCGGTGGACGTTTAAAAATCGATTTTAAAGTTTTTTAGTTTTCTCCAATAAATATTTATGTCCAACCAAAAAATTAACGCAAAAATAAAAATGTGTTTCTGGAAGTGTATGTGTTCTGTTCATTCTTATGTCAAATAAGCTCTTCATTTTTTTATTAAAACTTTATTTTTTACATCTCTCGAGAAAATCGGTAAATAGAATTATAATTTATAATGTAGTAAAAACTATAATAACTTACCATAATTTGTAAAGAAGATATTTAGGTGGATTAAAACTAACTCATATTTTTTCTTACGAAAATATTTGTTCTGTTTCTCATTTAAGAATAGTAACTGGTAATATCACCCATTGATTTCACCTCGATTATTAGCTTCATTTTACTAAAACAGACTTCGGTAAGTTTTCTCACTCAACTTTGAAAGTCGTGCCGTAAACACGGATCGTAAAATATACGCTCAATTTTATTTATTTAAAGGTACCATTTATTTTAACTTGTTTAGTTTGATATAAATTTATTACGCTCTAAAAAAATATACGATAAAGAATATGCAAAAGTTCTGCCACGACATGGCGTCGCCCGCAGCGTTCCACAAGAACTAATTCCTCCTGGAAATGTATGAACTCACACCCCCGGGGGTGAAATACACCCTTATATACAGCAAGCATCCTGGAGACACCTGGTAGAGAGGTAGTATTATTTCATTCAGTCGTTTAAGACTATGCCTTTTAATTCTGCATTGTTTTATAATCAACCGTCTGCTGTTCTTTGTTTTTGTAAGTGTGGAGATGAATCTTAAGGGTTGCGCGTACTAGGTACTTTACAAATATATTATTATGTTGTTTTTTTCTATTTAAATTGAATGATATATTATCTTATTTAATATTTTTATAATTAATTTATGTATGCATACAACATTGCAAATGTATGTGCTTATTTTTTTTAAATAGAGATGCGAACACGGAATACGTGTCACATCAATATTCTTACTATTTTCAAACTAAGCTAAATGCTTTTACTATGAAAATAGGACTAACTTGCTAGTCTGGAGTGAGGTTCGGACCCGCGACCTTTGGATCACAAGGCGAGTGTCCTAACCACATGACCAACAAGCTACTCCATATATTTAAAGTAAAGTATTATTTCTCGTAGTCTTCCAGGTGAAATTTGTTACGAACGAGTCAAATAACGCTTAATAAATTCACAATTAACATTTTGCAGAATAATATGAATAACTAACTACCTAACCATCACGCCGTTTCCCCGCAGGGGTAGGCAAAGAGGATAGGACGCCATACTCCTCTATCTTAATACACCACTTTTGCTTCGGCTACATTCATACACCTTCTCATGCGTGCTCTACGGTTGTTGAGGCTTTTAACAGAGCCGTTCTACAATACTTGCAGTATCTGATCTTGCCAGGTCTTTCGCGAACGCCCTCTATTCCTATTGCTTTCAACGTTTGTCCCATATAGTTTCTTAACCATACGTTCTACATGATCAAACTATCTCGGCACTCCTTTCTTTATTTTATCTACAGCCAGCATTACATTCACTTCTAATTTGTTCGTTCCTCATTGTATCGACCAAAGATTTTCCACACAAGCGCCTTAGCGGCCGCATTTCCACAGCATTCAGTCTTCTTTCATTCCTTTTTTGTCAATTCCAGGCTTCACTTCCATACATCAAAAATTCTAAATTAAATAAACACCATACTGGCTTACTGTAAGATACCGCAGTTATTTCACATTAGCCAATTATTGGTGACCAATTTTGACTCTAGTGTATAATACTTCATGATGACTGACCCGAAACAGAGCACACAAATTTGCATTATTAATGAATTTAACTAACTAACTAACTTACCATCACGCCGTTTCCCCGTGGGGGTAGACAGAGAGGATAGAGCGCCACACTTTTCTGTCCTGACATACAACTCTCACCTTATCCACATTCAAACATCTTCGCATGCAAGCTCGCCGATTGCTGAGGCTTCTAACGAGACCACCTTCCAGTATCTGGTTAATCTGGTCAAGCCACGTCTTCCGCGGTCGCCCTCTCTTTCTGGCGCCATCAACACTTGCATTATATATCTTTCTTACCATTCTTTTTTAATTCTATTAATTATGCTAAGATCAGCTTTACATTCATTCCTAATATCTGCATTCTTTACTGTATCATAAATTGATTTGCCTACGTCCGAGGGATCTCATCTCCACTGCATTCAATCTTAATTAAATTAATGAATTTAGTTTTAAAAAATTTAAAGTAGCAATATTGATTTAGGTAGCTCCTTCGGAAACCCTTTTTGATTTTCTTTTTTAATTTTTTTATTAAAACATTTTTAAATACATTTTTACGTTACATACAATACATATACATTTTTAAAACGTTTACACTGAGGCGAAATAACCGAAAAAATGACTTTGAAAATGTATAACTTTCACGTAAATCTATAGTTCAATAACATACATGTGTTGGTGTAGGTACCTAGTGTGTTTATTGTAAGTATGTATATTTATCAAAAAAAATCTATTTGTTGAAAATAAAACTCTATATCCTGGCCACCTCGTGTAAACAAATGACAAGTAGTAAACTATAATCACTTCCGGTTTATTTTGTTCTATTCTTACTTTACCCTGACAGCTGCGGGGCCCGGCGGCGTATCTGAAATTTAGATCAAATTGAAATCAAACTTCGCAGACAGTTGAAACAGTGTGGTATAAATACGCAGGACGACTCTTCAGATTTAAATGTTCAAGTTTTTTGTTTGTTACATTGTGGAAATTCTTTTTTAATATTTGAAAAAATGAATATAAACAACACTGTTTTATTCCACTATATTTATTTGTTGTAATTAGACAATGAGAGAAATCTCGAAAACGTTCTAACAATTTAATAAATATAGTGGAATACAGTGTTGATTACTTCAAATTTATTTTTGATATTTTAGTAATATTTAAAAAGATATCTATAAGATAGACTCTAAAATCATATTTTTTGGCGTAAACTAAAAAGTAAATATTAAGTCAACTTAATAGCAATTTTTTAAGTATTTTTCACGTCTGAAATTCTGTTTAGGTTTATTATTTCGTAAAGCAACCTACAGAAAGTATTTGGAAAAGCTACTCTTCTTCCACCATATATATTAGGTAGGTACCTACTTGTTCCATTAGGTAATATTAAGATCACTAGCTGTAAACCGAACATTGGTTCACATCTTTGCTAAGCCCTAGTATATATTTATAGCATATTATTGGCGGTCTACGGATAGGCGGCCGTAGCCACATGCATTAATCAGCCGGTTCGGGTTTGGTGGACCGGGGTTCGAGCCCCGTCTCCTGGCGTTTTTTTAGCCGTGAATTCGAACGAAATTACGGGCATTACACGAAGTTACGGGAATAGACAGACAAACGGACAGACAGACGATGAAATTATTATGTTTGATTAGGTACTTTGTACATATTTGCGTGGTGCAATTTTGTTAAATTAATTTATTAGTTTAAGCACTTACAATTTAAAATAAATAAACACATGTAACTAACTTCTTGTCAGTTAATAATTTTCAAAAAAATATATATTCTCTGTACACCTTTGATAAAGATTTAGGTAATTTGATTGCATTATTGGGTCCTTAAGAAAAAGTATGCAAAATTTGTGTCAAATCTGTCAAACGGTATGGATTTGTATGAAGAATATGCCCTTATATAGGGAATATCATTTCGCGAATGTTCGGGTATGATAGACAGACTTCTAAACCTTTATATTAATTTCTAATGATCGTCCCTAATGCTGTAAAATCCTCTATTATGTGTCATTCTTTCTGTTTCTACGGTCTTGTGACAGTACTATAGTGGTGATACTTGCTATCTTCAATAGATCCAAAAAGGTTTATGCTTTCAATAAATGCTACTCGGATACATAATGGGATCCTGCATTCCTAGCATGTTCAAATATACCTATAGATAATAAATTGTACCTATATTAATATTTTTCATAACATAGTTTTGTCTTACTTTCTTAAGAATGACTTTAAAAAAATATTCATATTTCCCAACAGTGTTTGGTTTCAGAATCTCGTAAAAATATTTTTTTCTGAAATATATTAAAAAATATTTTCAATACGTATTAGTTAGGAAATAAGTTTTTTCGAAGATCGAAACCCCGATCATTTTTTAAATCGGGCCTCTTATAATAATATTGCAGAAACAAACCGGCGATCACCGATTGCTTTTTCTTAGGCCAACTGCAGTTACGATAAAACCTATTTATCAACGTTTTTATTTATTTAAAGAATGAAAAGCGTCTGTGAAGTGGGACTCACCACAGACCCAGGGCCGTTCAACGAGCAAAAGTTCCTTATCGGCCCTACATTTCCGTCATCCAGTTTGGCATTGTTTTAATGCTACGCAGTTTCCTCGCTACGCAAAGCACTCGTGCCACGCGGCGAGGAAACTGCGCTAACCACTTCACTGTCTCTGAGGTGCGTTATTAAAACAACTTATTCAAAGAAAATAGCTATTCATGAAAGTTAATGAATAGTGATCTACCGCAGTTCAACCTATATAACAACCTATATAAAATTTGTAATCAAATACGTAATATAGCGTTCCGGCATTTACATGTGTTCGCCATGTCCGCGGGGTAGCCATCTTTCTGCTATCGGCCGCGCTTCGGAATCTCATCGCCAGGCTTATCTGTTTATCTTACTAGTGTGTGTTTTGGCTAAAAATCACAGAGGGTACTGCACAAGATTTGCAACAGACCAAAATTAAAAACAGAATAATTATCATTAACAGAATAATGAACATAACACAGATCAGAACAGAACAGAAACAGAGTTACGAATGAAAATGTAATGGCACAGATCAATTAAGTCAAAGAAGTAATTAAAACAATAAAAATCCGAAAACTTCAATATCTCGGACATGTGACGAGACATCCAGAGAAGTACGAGATCTTGCATCTCACAATGCAGGGATCGGTTGCCGGGGCCCTGGAAGAAGGAGTATGAGAAACCTAAGACAGTGATTTGGCCAGTCTGCTGTAGAGCTATTTTGGGCCGCAGTAAACATAGAAATGATAGCCAACGTTCGTTGAACGGATAGGGCATAGAAAGAATGTTACAAACTCGCACCCAGAGAGAATCTTATGTAACGCAACCGCCACGCGACAATGATATATTTTTAGCACTTTCATTAGATTTATGAAAATAACTAGCTGTGACCCGTCAAAAATGACGGTGCTTTTACATGCCGGTTCCTAAAGAATAAGTACTTACTTATTCTTTAGGAACCATACACGGGCATTATCTTTAGCTTTACCCAACCGAGTTTCTCAAGGGTATGCTTGGCTACAATAGTTTAGAGAGTAGAAGGAATGTGTATTTGATTACGCATTTTTATCGATTGTTGTGCGGTATGATCAATAATACTGAAATTATGTAGAGCATTGGTTTGTATGTTCCTGATTAGACATCGTCAGCATAGATTGTTTCACATTCCAATATACAGGAAGGTTATGCCGATGGTAATGCCTGTTGGAAGAGCTACAGCTATGCTGAACAATATCGCTTTAGACATTGATCTGTTCCATATCTCTGAGAGAGTTTTCCGAAACAAGATTCTCCTACACTTTTGACATGAATATGTCTGTTAATTAAAAAATTAATTTAATATACTCTTCATTTATAACATTTACGACTTGAATGTACTTTTGTTATGTAAATGTTATATACAAAAATAAAATTGAAATTGAAATTGAATTGAATTATTTATAGCCGACGCCCATGAACATTTTTTTATATTACCCCTGCCGGCAGTTAAAGGTACTATTCTAAACCATGGCGATTGGGCGGAACGTGAAATGCTAAGGCCCGGTTGTTTCAAGTTGGATCAAAGTAAGCGTTTAAAGCATAGATTTTTGGGTTCTCCACCAATCAGGCGAACCATTTTCGTAAATATCTATGATTTAAACGAACGCTTACTTTAATCCAACTTGAAACAGCCGGCCCTAAGTCGTATATGTAATTTATTTTTGACGGGTAATGCAGGCTCGGCGATAGCATCATCGCTATCGTTGCCGCCCTCGGGTTTACTGGCCCGGGGTTCAAGCGTTCAAGCCCCATTACCGGCCATTTAATTTGTTTTTTAGCCGTAAATTCGAAAGAAATTGCGGACGTTACACGAATTTACGTGGACAGACAACGAAATTATTATGTTTATCGTTTAGTGTGTCATAGATCGAGGACCACCGTGTAGCATTTACGAGCACCGTGTATTTATCGCGTTTTCCTTCAACTTTGACGAAGTTATTTCTCAACGGCGAGGATAATCTGCCCGCGGCGTTATCAAGGAAACCGCGGCGCACACAAATAAAAGAAACTTGCCTTATTTTCCAAATGAACCGCCATTATCACGCCATTTCCCGCGCATTTATTACACCAATCCCGCGTTTACAACATTTCACTTATTACTTCGATATTCTTCAAAATTTTGCTCGGAAGAATGAGTGAGGCGGGACTGTGAACGAACGTGTGGTCAAGTGGTATAATACTTAACTGTAAAGGTTACGGATATTTTATCCGAACCGTATGTTTTTCCGAGAGACGATTCTCGACGTTTCGTTGAAGTCGTACTCGACGTCGTCAGGAGAACGACCTGTACCCGCGGAGGTATAGGGCGGACTGATTAATGTTTCCGGGGGCGTAAATTATATGCACTTTTTGTGGTGTTCCCTTCTTCTACGGTAGAGGTCGCCAGTGTGCAATATGTACTAATTACGTCGGCGGTAATTTTCTGCGACGTTTCTCAAATGTTGAATTAAAGTCTTGAGAACAGGGCGCCAAATACTTGATAGTTTGTAACTGTCGTCTCTATTGAAATTGGGATGTTTGTATATTTCAATGGACTCCCTCACTAATCTGGGTATACGGCGCGTTTCCGTTGATAAGATTTTTGTCTTGTCAAATCTGATGAAGTGACAGAGATTCCCTTTGGTATAATACTGTCGTAAATTCATGTTCAGTGATTAGAAAATACATATGGCGACGGATACTTTACTATTTAATTCGATTCCAAGTCAAATGTAGAACTGGACATAAAACCAACTCCACTGAAAACAATTATTGCCAAAAAATATTACACAGAGTGCCTCATAGCTAGTAGCAAAAACTTTAGAGGTGAGTTCCTGCCTTGATAATGAGTAGAAAATGTTTAAGCAACCAAAGTTTCCTTTTTTTTCAATACTTCTGACTTATTTTTTGCAAAAAGTTAAACTATCGTTTCAGTAACTTATATCGATTATTAAAAACCCATTCGCTTTAATTTCTTCTTAAAAATCTTAAAAAGATTTTTATCGTTTTATTTGAGTTATATTGAAGCGAATGAATTTTTCACAATCGATATGAATTATTGTAATGATAATTCAACTTTTTGCAAAAATAAGTCAGAAATATTGAAAAAAAGCAAACTTTGATATTGCATATCTCCATAGCTATTGATGTTAGGTAATTTTCAACTCATTATTAAGGCAGGAATCCACCGGTAAAGTTTTTGTTTCTATCTATGAGACACCCTTTATATTGGTCCAGTTTCCAATAAAATTAACCAACAATTTCCCTCCGCATATATAAAACCCGCATCTTATACTAAGGCCCTGTTATTTCAAGTTGGATTAAAGTAAAAGTTCTTTTAAAGCGCAGATTTTTACGGAAACGGATCGTTTGATTGGTGGAGAACGCAAAAATCTATGCTTTAAACGAACTTTTACTTTAATCCATCTTGAAACAACCGGGCCTAATAACAACATCTGTAAAATTCTTCTTAACTCAAAAATTCATACTTCCTATACTCTTAGGGCTTGTTCAGACACAGCGGGAACCGTGCCGTTTCAGAATCGCATGAAATCCGTGCGGGTCTCATTTACCTAGGTTTGTATGTGATCGTTCAGACACAACCGTGCGGTTAGTCAACCGCTGCGGTGCCCGCAACCCAACCGCTAGAAAATAGACCCGCACGGCGCCCGCACGATCCTATTACTATGGGGCCTTACGAGAGCGTTCAGTCGCGTTGCGGGCACCGCACGGTTCCATGTCACAACAGGAGCACGCGTGGATTATATTCTCTTTTCTATGGTTATGGATCGCTTTGACATTGAATTTTTTATTGATGAAGTGGAGAAAAGACCTGTAATATGGTAGAAAAGACCTGTAATAGTGTGAGGATTACTCAAATATGCCAAGAACCAAGCTTGGCAGGAGTTGGTGGAGATATTTGGAAATGGTGGAAAAAAAGAGTATTTTAGAGAAGTAGGTATTTATTCACCAAAAATGAACTGACAGAATGATATTTATGTGTCTTGCCATGGAAGACGGCCGTCGTTAACAAAGTAATGAGCGAATATATCTCTGATATTCAAAGATGGAGAACGGCACCAGAACTGTCAAACTGACGTTTATTTTCGCGCGCACAAATCGCTTATTAACCGCGGCTGTGTGAACAGATGACACAAATCGCATGTTTTGAAACGCGATTCTGAAACTGAACGGTTCCCGCTGTGTCTGAACAAGCCCTTAATGCATTAAAAATGAGGGTGGATCCATGGAATTGTATATCTTTTTGAGATTTTTAAGATGTCCATACCCAAGGCAAACAGTTTATTGTAATTATGCTTCTTTATTGCTCGACTAAACTGATTAGGTAATAACCACACAACGGAGATCGTCAGGATCTCGCGAGTAGTCATTAGTGTCATTACTAATTACTTAGTTATCTTGCTATCAACTTACCTTCGTGTTTCATTATTCATTGTTCATTACATCATTAAACAACTGCCTTAAAATTGTATGTTCTCCTGAGACCTAGGCTACTTTTCATTTCAAATTCCGCCCTTGATGACCGATTGAAATAACTACACTGCAGTACTGAAACAACAATGACCATTCTCTTACACCGTGTTTACACATTCGCGCTCGCGCCTCGCCTCACCGCCTGTCGCAGCACTCGACGTGACATTGTTGAACGCGAACTGCCGTTCACACATTCGCCGAGTGTTCACTTGTGCTTCAGCTGACGGCAATGGATGACGTTGAAAATTTGGCGGCCTAAGCACTATGCCGAGTTTGTATAACTACTTGGAAATTATTCGTAAAATAAACCAAAAAAAGACGCCGCAGAAGTATCGGATTGCGATATTAACCTTAACATGCCTATCTTTAAATATTTCTACATATATATTTCTTTGCAAGCATGTGTCAAATATTTTTAAAAATACAGTTATCTGCCACATTTGCGACGTTCTCCCGTTCTACACACAAGTTTATACTTACGTGGGACTGTAAAAGTTTTAAAAGAATCCATCAAAATTAAATAAAGTGTACAGTAGCCGGCAAACATCTTGAAATTTTACGGCGTAGTGGGGGGAAGTTTGCGCATGTACCATTCCACCAAAGTTACCCAAATTTTGTCTTCTGCGCATTCCCCCACTACGCCAAAGAATTTCAAGAAGTTTGCCGGCAACTGTATCATATGTGTAAAATATTATGTAAACTTAAATTATAAAAAAATATTTATGCTAATATGGCGGATCCATCGTACTGAAAGTGGACACCAGCGACATCTCTGAATCAGTAGACGCACCACGAGAAAGAGCGTCCTGACGGAAGCGACAGAACCTTCGAGAAGCATAAGACTACCTACCGAAGACGAGGGCCATGGAGTTAGACGAGGCAACGCCATTCCCTCTGCCAGCGTCAGCCTGAAAACTCATCTACTCCGACACCGCGAATAACTTAAGGGAGTGCGAGCTTTATACAGAAGTCAAGCCGCGCGTAAAATATAGTAATATAGTTTCGCGTCATTACTAACAAACCTAACATCGATAACAAACCATCAAGAACTAGTCTCAAACTTCAAAGATCAAAGACATTCGCGTGAATGTGTAAACATCGCGCTCGTCTCGCCACTCGTTCCTAGGACTTGCGCTCAAAACCCTCCAATGACAGGAGCACCACGAGCGGCGAGGCGAGATACGCGATGATTGGCGAGCCTACTGTTCACATGTCTGACTCACGCTTCGTCTCGTAAATTATCTCGCAACTCGTGTAAAATCTGCTTTAGAATCATGTAAAGAATTAAATGTTTACCTTACGAGAATCGTCGGAATAACGATTATAATCTCGGCATCGTGTGAAGATTCCGTAGAAAAAACCAGCGAGGATTAAGAGAACGATAAAAAGAGATATGACACCAGTTATTGCACATCTCTTTCTTGCCTGTAGAGTACATCTTGTATTTCTCTTAGGTACCTACCTTTATGCATTTTATTCAATCCAGGTCAACCCCGTAGGTGGGACACTTACCTTATATGCTTTAATGTATATAAAACGCTGTAAATTTGCATGAACAATGTACGCTTACAAGACATGAACACCTAATACCGCTCCTCGTACGTATGTTAAGTTGGTTAAGTTAGGTTAGGAATCTATAAAGTTGCATACCTCAGGTGCGAGTCTACACAACAATTAAAAATCGGTCACGCAAGAACAGCTCTAACCCACCGAGGAAACCACCTCGGTACGTGGCAGGTCGCATGTACACAACTGCATGCTAATTAGGTCGTTTTATCGCTAATTCCTAAAGGTCGGCTCTACTGCGAACTTTGACATAATTCCTAAACTTTCAGCGTATTTACAAGCGCTACTGCCATTGCTGGGATTCTTTCACGAATGAGCAAAATATGGTATCGATACCAACATGCATTTTTGAAATAAGTGTAAGCCCTCTGGAATTTGAATTACGGCCAGTGGCGCAGCAACATATTGCCGGCCCCCGGGCATGCACGAATGCAGGGCCCCTATCTTTTCCCCAAGTTTACAATTTCTCAGTAGCCTCACATTAGGAGTCATCCATAAAGTACGTCACACTCATTACGTGATTTTTTTGACCTCTCTCCCGTTCTTGTCACAGTTGGTCATATTTGTAAGACCCCCCCCCCCTCCGCCTCCATAGTGTGACGTCACATATTTAGCAATTAAACATTTAGGAATTGACGAATGGCGAAATACTTAGCATTCGATGGATTCACCGTGCGGGTGCCGGGTCCATCGCATTGCAGAGAGGGGAGCCGAGAACAGTGCCTGGGACTTGTGACCCAGGTGTAGGTCTGAGGGAACCCCTTATGATGCATCAGCACTCACCTCCACTGTTTCGGTCTCTCTCCCTACCTAGCCAAATCCGATGAGACTCGGTTAGTGCCGTTTTCGATACGCATTCTAATATGGAACCAACGGAAGATCTGGATAAGCCAAGATCTTTTAGTAAGACGTATAGGGCTTATATAAATATATAAACCTCTCGCGCCTACCTCTATCGCGTACAATTGAACTATATAACCGTTTTTATTAAATTGTATTAGATTTTTAAATATGATGTCACGAAACTTAGGACCTCTCCCACCCCTTGTCACACAATGTCACAATTCGTCGACCCCCTCCCCTCCCTTAACGTGTGACGTACTTTATGGATGGCCCCTTAGTGGATATTATATCATTTCTAAATAAGTAGATGCATGATCATCTTTTCTGTCTCGAACAAGCATGCACTGAAGAAAGTTGCATATCAGTCACGGAGGAGGAGTAATGAATCACCTTCTTGGAAAAATCACCCAATTTCTGTCTAAATTTTATACTTCCAGGGTGGTGTAACCCCTTTAGTACACAAAACATTTTTGATACTGTTTTATTAATTGATTGACAGACATATTGTTTTCAAAAAACTTAATGAAAATACAATCTCGTCACGGGACGTGGCTTTGGGAGTTAAATGAAAGCGCTAAAGCAATTTAAAACTATATTCATCACGCAGTCACTGAACACGAGATAAATCGCAGTACTGTTCTTAAATTTATAGTAGAATGTTTGCAGAAAATTTCACACACTTATTATTACACTGTTTCTTAATTCGCGCTTTTAACGCTTTTGATCTCGAAGGGTGCCACTAAACGAAGAGCTACTCTCGAAGCGAGCGAAATCTCAAGTTGGATTAAAGGAATTAAATTAAGTGTAGCGTTTGTGAAAACTGGTGGAATGAACAGTGCACTAGCTTTCAACGGGGCACTTTGTCTTATGATACCTACATGTTCTGATAAGCAAAATTATTTTTTGTTAGTTAATGTTTATTTCAAAATAAAAAACAATTCATTCAAATTGTTTTTTATTTTGAAATTGTTGTAGGTATGTTGGTTAATTTAAATAATCATTACAATATCTTTTAATAGGAACACGATTGTTTAAGTTTTTTGTCACGTTATTTTATGTTGCTTACACTTACAGTTGCCGGCAAACTTCTTGAAATTTTTTGGAGTAGTGGGGGAATGCGCAGAAGACAAAATTTGGGTCTCTTTGGTGGAATGGTACATGCGCAAACTTCCCCTCACTACGCCGTAAAATTTCAAGATGTTTGCCGACTACTGTACCCACACTACTGCACACAATGACCCCCATACTGGGGTAAGTGTACCTACTCATTTCGATTATGTTTTGTTTCGCTTGAATTTGTGCAATCGATGATGTTATTTCTATTCTCAAATTGTTGGTTAATAAATCATTTTTCTAAATAACATCGTTATGTTTTATCCTACTCAAAATTTTCGACATTGTAACATCTCAAATCACGTGCACATTGCACATGCAAGTACTTTACCCACATGACTCTACCTAAATTTATCCATTTAATGCTATAAAAAAACAAATTTCGTATTAAGTTCTACTGTTTTTCAATGCAGAATATGGCGACTAATTGGTCGGCACCCAAAAAATAAGACCCCAATTTTATTGAATTTTACCCAGTGGTTAAATTCAAGGTTATTTTTGTTTTATTTTCTTAAATCTCTAACCATAAAATTAGGGGTTCAAATAATGTATTATTATTTAATTTTTTATGAAAGAAACTTTCACACAATGGAAGGCTGAAAGTCTAAGGTTAAAAAACTACAGATGACTTTTTAATTTGCTAAACTCAATTTCTTTACAATTTCCTAAAATATGTCCAAATTACATTTTGTATTTAAAAATAGAACGTGCCGCATATAGAAAAGTTTTGGTTCACAGCCGCCTCGCGTGACTCGACGCATTTAGGCGCGAATCATTCTAACCTCAAACGTTGGAATAATGATACGATTTGTATAATGTTCTTCAAGTTTATCTTCCATCTGCGGGATTTGATTGCACGTGCACAAGTTGTTCCGACGCACAATTGTAATTAAATAGTATTAGCTACACCCCTATCTTTCTGTTTCACTATGCACGTTACCAGTTACGTTACTCCCCCTCCCGTGGTGAAACAATATTCATTTTACTATTCAATAATCACCAAATGTAAAGAACAAAACAGAGACACTGATATCAAGAATCAAAATATCTTAGGGGAGAAATAAGATTATCTTGGAGGAGTAGGTAACGGAAATAATTGACGGACCGAGTGAGAACTACCACGATAAGTAGGTACGATAAGATAAAAAATAAGAAATAGAGCCTGTAAATAGTAGAGTAGCTTGTTGGTCTTGTGGTTAGGACACTCGCCTCGTGATCCAAAGGTCGCGGGTTCGAATCTCAGCCCAGACTAGCAAGTTAGTCCTATTTTCATAGCACAAGCATTTAGCTTAGTTTGAAAATAGTAAGAATATTGATGTGACACGTATTCCGTGTTCGCATCTCTATTTTAAAAAAAAAAAAAATGAATATAAAAAGATAAATGGAGACTCTACTTGTATATAAATATAGAAAGATGTCAATTGAAATTAATTGAGCACATCTTGCGAAGGCTAGAATAATGATTATCAAGTTGTACCTACGTATTCGCAACATTAGGGAAGACGACTGGTAGATCGCCCCTGACTAAATAAGGATAAACGACAAAAAAATCTTTATCAAATAGATTTGTTCTTGATTATTCATCATGTAGGTACTGAAACTGAAACAGCGCAAGACAGTACCTAACTACGATCAAAGCGCCTATCTCAATTGTTTACATGTACCTACCTGCATTTTTGTATTTTTTATTGGTGCGGCCGGTAGAAAATATCATAAGTCCATCCACGGGATTAACCACTGTCTCAAAATATCTGCTTATTATCTCTTTCTCTATTGGAAAATATTCTCCAATGAATATTTTAATTGTTAAAAAAAAATTAATTAAATAGCAGAATGTGAAAAAATATAGTTTTAATAAAATTGTCTGAATAATTGGAATTTCCCCTTGAACAAATCGTTTAGTCACCTATGTCTTAGGTGCATATAATATTATATATAAAGTACTGAACATATTATGATAAATACTTTGTGATCAATTTCCAAGCTCTAGTTTTAGATTTTAAATCTACTTTTAAACCGCCAATAGTTTAAACAGTTAAACCTATCGGTAAAGTAAGGAAACACTTTTGACATTTGTGCACGCTAAAGATCCTTACCGACTGAGCAATGGCGATATCTCCGTGAAACTGTTATTTGGTTTATCAAGTTGATCTTATTTCGTTTGAACAAGTACGGTTTTCAAAATAATTAACTATATTAGGCTGTGATCAATTATTTAAAAGTAATTTAATTTAGTAGCGATTGACGCTTTCAGCCCCAGTACACAGTTGGCAAAATGACATAAATAATAAAATAAGGTTATGCGGCAGTGATTGTTATTCTCCATTGGAAGCATAGACTTAATCTTTCCGTCACGAAAATGAGTTACAATCGGGGTGGAGATGCTAATTCCGGCTACAAAAAGTTTATGGGCTTCCAATTGCCCAAGAGGCAGCCCAGCGCACATTCCATGAACGCAGTTCCCCCGCCATCAACAGGGCTTTCCAAGCAAGGGTACTCCACCATGTCGTCAATAACACAAAATGCAATGACGGCCAATTGGGGAGGCGTTAGCCGAAAAAGAACCAAAACCGAAGACGAGTGAGTTAACCATCCGTTTGTTACATTCTTCAAAATAAAAAGTAGGAATCTGTATAATTACTTAATTCATTCCACTTCAGCCAAATTAAAGCAATATTAGATCATTCTACTTTATTCTGTGTCCATTTTCGTTATTAATTACTCTTATTAGATATTCTGTCCCAGGGTACTTAACTTGCTTTGTTTATATATTTATTTTGGTCAAAGTACTGTTTAGTATGCACTTCTTTATACAATATCAGTGAACATAAATAGTTATGTGGTTTGTGTTGTACATAAAACATCATTTTTAACAACGTGAATTTGATATTAATGTAGGAACCTGATGCATTATAAATAGGAATTCCGAAATTACCATTTCACATTACCAAAATATTTTTTCCTTCTTTCATTATAAATCCTTGTAAACTTCCTGAAACGTCACCATTAATTTATCAATTTCTCGTTTAAATTTATAACATAAGCGTAACATTTCTGACTGCGGCGGTCTTGTTCTAGGGGTGCGAAATATTCAAACTCCAAATGTTGCACTAGTGATTTGCTCAAATAATTAACGATTCTTCCTTATTCTAACAGAATCGGTAATCAAAATTAACATTTTCAAAAATGTCAAGTCTTGTCTTAGAAGTTAGTCAGTTGATTTTTATTTTATTTATTTTAGAAAAAGTTCACAGCAAATCTTAACCCTTTGTATTTGAAAGTTTTTGATATGTTATTACCCGTTTCTCGATAAAATTCTTTAACTTATTGCTATTTAATTTTACTAATATGATTCTGGTTAAATTATATTGAAAACTAAAAAATCTAATATATCAAAAATATTGTGAAAATATATAAGACCTGTGTCCGCCCAATCATGAATTACGGTATCGAGACAAGGACTGACACTACCAGAACTAAAAATCTCCTAAGAACAACTGAGATGAAGACTCTCCGACCCATTGCGGGACTGACAATCAGAGACTGAGTGAGGAATTCCGAAATACGAAGGACTTGTGACGTCGAGGATATTGTCCAATGGGGAAGATCTAGAAGACATTACTGGAGAGAACTTGTTCTGAAAGAGTAGTGAGCATAGCAGCGAACAAGCTGCCGTCTGGTACCAGACACCCAGGAAGACCGCATAAAAGATAGCGAGATAGTTGGACATCTGTATCCCAGGAATAGGCTCCGAGCAATGACAGGACGCAGTCCTAGATGAAGCAGAAGAAGAGAAATAAGGCACTCGAGTAATACGACAAACCATGCGTGCCGCCTCTATGGCGTCCTAAGGGTTAAATTAACGTACAAGAGATAAAAAATAATTAATTTTGCCAATTGTAAACTTTCCACTTAAAATTAATTATTAAATATATTAGTAAAGTGTGACATTATTACAATTTATAATTTCATTATATATTGATAAGGGGGAGGAAGAGCGGAGTGGGATGTAGGATTAGGATAAAGGAAAGAAGTGTAGGATTATTAGTGTGATTATCAGTGATTGATTAGTGTGTGGAAGAATTCTGTTTTTAAAAAGTTAACTTTATTTCAGATACTTCGAGGAGGAAGATGAGCCGGCTCCCCCCGCTTTGGAGTACATCCCAGCTCCAGGCAGCCCATCCTACAGAGAACCGGCCACTAAGCAGCCTAGTTCTGATGAGGAGGACCCTCTGGATGCTTTTATGGCCGGACTGAAGGAGCACAGCGGTCGTGGAGAAACAATCAAGGGAAAGGGGAAGGCGGCGAGTGGTAGGGGAACCAGAGGAGACATAGATGAAGAAGATAATGAAGAGAGCTATTACAGGTTTACAATATTTCTGATTATCTGGCACAAAGAAAGGGAGAAGGTGTGTGAGTATTCACAATTTTTTATTATTTATCGAGGAAAGCAATAGTTACATTAAATTAAAGATATTGAAATATTTTTCACAAATACATATATTTACTGTTCGAACAATATTTTTTCTTTTGTATGAAGGCTTGAACTTTGTGGTGACATTATTATTAAAATAAAATACAAATCACTTTGTTTTCACCACTTTATTAGATTAAACAATCTACATGTTTCGAGAACAATACTTAAATTGAAAAAGTAAACCATGCAATGTGTTAAGGTGAAGGGATGGGTGAGGGGAGAGGGTTGGGGTGTTAGTTATTATGGGTCATCTGGAGAGGATGGAATGTTAAGTGGAAAAATATTCAATATTGGGTTATGCAAAAATTTTGTCTGTGTAGTTATTAAATTTGAATTAATATTAACATTTTTCCTAATTTCAAGTATTTATAGATTATTTATTTGTGGGATCTTATAGCTAAAATGTAAAAATTTTAAACCTGTGTTAATTTATTTTATATTTATTTTACAAAAATAATGAGGAGTAATTGCTGTGTTAGTTATGTATTATTTAAATTTATATACATATTACGAATTTTCATTGAAATGATGTGTCATTGTTTCACAATGGTTTTCATTGAAATGAAGTGTCATTAATAAACTCCTGACAGGCCCAACTTAAAATACTTATCTATTTACCTAGATCTAGGATATTTAATTACATATTAAAAGATTAGTACCCTAAATTTCTAATAAAACAATTAAAATATGTTATTCTATCTAAAAACTCATAGTAAGCGCTATATGTTATTTATCTCCAAAATTTAATTAAATCTAGATCGTTGTCTGGGACCACCAAGATTATAATGTATAAAGCTTATCAGATTAGTTAGTGCTTTTGTTTCTTCATTTGTCTGAGATACGGTTACTGACTAAGAAGAATGAGTGCATTGAACGTTTTTGGAAGGAAAATTTTAAGGCGTATCTTTAGGTCAGTTTTAGAAGATGAACTACATCATACTTCTAATCTCGGACTCCAATCGGACATCTGCAGAACGGGCAATATATCTATTATCACACTGGTTAGTTGCTTATACAATAAATAAACGGTCGTGGACCAGAGGTGAAAGATTTACCTGGGCACGGGGGGTGCAGGGCTCGGCAGGGCCATGTAATCTAAAAAGCCACATATTCATAGATAATGGCAACTGTGATGGCGGGTCATTCCGCCAGAAACGTACAACTACAGCTGTCTTATAGTCACACTCGGGGTAACCTAAACACTTAACTTGTTAAGGGCTAAAAAAACATAGATAAAAGTAAATCACCAAAGCCAAAGATTTTCTGAATTTTTTGTGATTTTTCTTTTTACGAAAAAATCATGAAAACATGCGTATATTAAAAAAAAAACACACATTCATATTATTTTATTATAATTGTCGTAATGCAATGTTTTTTTTTATCGTTTAAGTAAAAAAAAAAATTTTTTTCAATTCCGATACTGTTGCCAGCGCAACATTATACGAAAAATAATAATTTATTTTTATTTGTTTATTAGAGACAACATTACTATTATTATTTGATGCCTACCTAATAATCTTCTTCTGTGTGGTATATTTTTTTACATGGCACGGCACACGACGGGACATTGCACTCATAACGCATAAATATGATACACTTTCACACACACACACATATTTCAAATAAACGCAACAAAATTGCGCTTATTTTTGTTAATAAATCACTGTTAGTATGCAATTGAATCATAAACCAACAAAAACTAACAAATATTGTATATATTTGTGTATACGTGTACAAATAAATCGAAAATCGAAAAAAATAAATTGTATTTCCCGCGCACTTTGTGCGTGACCTTGAATGATGGAATTTATTTATTTATTTATTTATTTAACGCCCTTATGGGCTTTTACAATATACAGAATATTTTTTTTTAAATAACATAAGACAGTTAAAATAAAAGTACAGTTAAAAGTTACAATAATAATAGTTAAAAGGTAATAATAATAATACAGAAAAACATAAGAAAAACATAAAAACATAAGATAAAATAATAATAAAGTTAAAGGTACAAATAATAATAGTTAAAGATAAAATAGAAAGATTTATTGTCCATTTCCATTTCGTTGGGATGTAAACAATTATATCAGCTTTGTCCTACAAACAGTTATACTATCAGCAAAAATGTCAGCCGCCTCTGCATGCTCATTCCCTAATGAGTGTAATCTGGGAATTACAGAGTTTGCTAATGCATTAGTTCTGACATTTCCACTATAATAGAACAATGCACTGTGTCTTGATGACCTCGATGGAGCATATAAGTCGATCAGACTAATAATCTGGGGGCAATCAATCAAACTATTTACGATCCTATAAAGAAATATTAGGTCTGTTACAGTACGTCTCACAGACAAGTTTAAAAGTTGTAAATAACTAAGGAGATATTCATAATTGATATCTTCCAAGCGTATATTTAATTTGTAATTAATAAATCTTAAAAATTTTTTTTGGACTCGTTCAATTGCCGTTGAATGATTAACATAGTGAGGCGACCAAATGATCGAGTTATATTCAACCTGAGGTCTGACAAGAGAAGTGTAGAGGACTTTATAAGTGCGCAGGTCTGTAAAGTTTTGTGCAGTTCTTAAAACAAATCCCAACATTTTGAGACCTTTATTAGTTATCAAGTCAATGTGGGGAATGAATGATAATTTAGCATCAAAAATTACTCCCAGATCACTTATCTCCTCAACTGATACAAGGTTTACATCATTAATTTTGTAGGTGAATTTAATAGGAATCTTTTTTTTTGTAAAAGTAATAGATTGGCACTTGGAGATATTTAGATGAAGTTGATTGTTGGTACACCATTTGAACAGGGAATCCAAATTTGATTGTAGTTTCATACAATCGGACATACTTTTCACTGATCTAAATATTTTCAAGTCATCGGCAAATATCAGAAATTGTACATCATCAAAAATGTCAGCAATGTCATTTATAAAAAGGATGAACAGGATTGGTCCAAGGTGTGAGCCCTGCGGGACTCCACTCAAAGCAATGAATTCTTCTGATAATGAAGAGTTAATCTTTACCGAAAGGCTTCTATTGTATAGATAGCTACCTAACCATTGTAATAATTTACCATATGCCCAATCTTTGGAGTTTATCCATCAATATAAGATGTGATACTTTGTCAAATGCTTTAGAGAAATCTGTATAGATTGAGTCTACCTGGTTTCCCTTTCCCAGTTCATTGGATATGTAATTTTCATACAGTAATAAATTAGTAGCTGTTGACCTACCTGAAAAAAACCATTTGAAAATTGAAAATTGAAAAAAAACTTTTTGAAAATTGGCATCAGGAAGCTACTTTTCCAGACATCAGGATAGCAGCCTGTACTCAAAGATAAGTTAAATAAGAGATATAACGGGTAGGAGAGATGATGAACACAATTTATCAGGAATATTGGTGGTATCCTGTCTGGTCCAGCGCTTTTATTGTGATCCAGTTGTTTAATTAGAGTTAAAATCTCACCTTGATTAATATGGACATTAGATATATTTATTTGATCGGAAACCTCAACATTCGGTATATAATTATCAGACACAGAGGCACTATCGTATTCGCTTTTAAAGAAATCTGCGAACATGTTTGTTATTTCATTTATGTTGTTTCCTACGACATTATTGAGGTACATTGTATTTGGTATATCAGTATCATTTTTTCTCAATGAATTTGTGTATTTCCAAAAAAATTTTGTGTTGTTTTGTATATTTTTCTCAATATTATTTACATAGTTATTGAAACACAGTTTTGAGAGAGCGGTACATTGCTTCCTCAATCTAGTAAATTCAGTGTAATCGCACAGGTTTCGACTTTCTTTGTATATTTTGTGGGCAGATTTTTTAAGATTTGTCAAATTAATTAGCTCATAATTAAACCATTTAGGGTATTTTGATTTAAATTGCTTGCTTCTAGGAACAAATTTTTCTATAATTTGATAAATTGACTTGTAAAATTGGTCAGCTGCGTTATTAATGTTTCCATTGGACAAGTTATTCCAGTCGATATCATCGTTTTGGAGGAATGACCAATCAATGTTTGAAAGATGAGTGTTAATACTCACATAATCTGTTTTACGAAAATTGAAAGATGTTTCTTCCTGGTTTGTGGGAGTAGCATTATGATTATGATTTGGGACACCTTCTCTATGAACAAATAATGGAAATTCTAATGGCGGGTGATGGGGGTCTGTTTGAAGAAGTGAGTCACCTGATATTTCTACAGACAATTTAGAATCACTGGAGAATACTAGATCCAGTAAGCGATGATTGACATTGTATATTGAGTTCACTTGAGGTAGTGCCAAGAAAGAGGACATGTCTAAAATTTCACGGGCGCTGTCTGACATAAGTGTATTGGTATAATTTTCGTCATTCGTATCCCACTTAATATTTGGTAAATGTAGTCACCAGTTAAAATGTAAACTGCTTCAGGATATTTTGACCTTATAATTTCAACATCTTCCACATGATTCTTGTATACTTGTGCATCGGATGAAGGAGGAATGTAAACACAGCCGATGATAATTTTGCAGTGTGAAGTTTTAATCAGGATGAAGACTTGTTCTATATTATGTGTTTTGTTTTGTAGGAATCTTAGATGACATGATTTTATTTGCTACAGTTATTAGTACACCACCTCCTCTTGATTTATGGCTAGTATCTTGGTTTCTATCGCATCTATAGATATTGTGATTTAAAAATCCAAGTTCTTCTGTTTTTATTTGTTGGTCAAGCCAGGTTTCTGTCAGGAGGAAAACATCGAAAAAAAGAAGAGGAAAGGTAGTTTTTAGTTCTTTAAGTTTGGTTTTCATTCCGCGTACATTCTGGTAATAGAATTTAATTGACTTTAGTTTTTTGGGTGAAGTTTAAATATTTTAGGTTTGCCATCAATATATTTAATAGAAAGGTTTGATTCACCGTGTTGAGATCTGGTTGCGATTTCTTGACGAAGTGCAGAAATTTGCTTTCGTTGTAATATTGTTAAGTCATTAAATATCTTTATACTGCTATCTGAAATTTGTCTCTTATTTTTTAAGATAGATATAGCCTGTTCTGAATTGTTTAATATAACTTTGAGTGGTCTAGATTTGTTTGGTTTTGGCGCACCAATCCGAAATATTTTAATTTCATCTTTGGTAACAGTATTGTTGATTTTGCTCAGAACGCTGAATACCTTGGCAGCGTCCTCATTCATTTTATGGATTTGAGTTTCGGCTTGACTTTCTTCAACATTTACCATAATTATGTTTTTTGATCTGGTTTTTCTTTCTTCAATTTCATCAATTGTATCACATATATCGAGATTTGTATTACTAGATGTAGATTGATTATGGACCATAGATTTGTAAGCGGAGAGTTCACCTTCCATGGCAGCCATCTTAACCGCCATGTGACCAATGGCTCCAAGCAGTTCAGTTGTTTTTGGCATAACTTTTGCTATTTGTTCTTTTGTAAATTTGTTGCCAAAGTCAGTGAGTATTTGTGCAATGGAATTTACAGCATCCTTCGCTTTTAAGATGAAATCTTGCGAATTTTCTAGTTTATCCATTTTTTAATAATATATATATTTATGTATGGGTGATAACCCTGATTTTTAGCATACACTAATGACGTTTTGTGGAATACCCGCTTGCACTGACAACAATAACACACACTGAGTTTATTTGACTTTTTACGGTGAAATGTGAAGTTTATGATTAGTTTTATTCACTTTCAATTTAAGATATGGCAGTGAACTACCGAATTACACAGGACTACACTGATCCAATTGGTATTTTGGTTGTTTGACACTTGAATGTTTAGGAACACTTAAATGACAACTGACAGGTTTGGTCTTATGAAGCGAAATTCGAAAAGCGAAATATTTGAATTTCGATTGCGCAACACGCGTTCGAGGCGACATCTACACCTATTCTATACGATTTTGACGGCAGAAAAACTTCTGTTTTGATTGTTGATTTAAAATATAATCCATGATGTTTTTGAGTTGAAAATGAAACGACAGGTCACCACGGAATTTCTCTACCGGGAAAAAATCACGTTTTTCAAATTTGATACGCGGCCATCGAGAAATAATTAATTTTGTGCCTGTCGCACATATCCGACATGGCACTCTGGCCCCTGTCATTGTCTGTCGCACAGGTGCGACACGGTCATTAAAAGAAGTCTGATCCTTATTCTGTGCATGTATCGGCGAAGGAAATAGAGAATGTTACACAGACGCTGGGGAAGTTTGAGTCTTGGCAATGCAAGCCCGCGTGAAATAGCTTGGGTGATGCATCTCCATCGTCTCACGAAGACGGAATGAAAATAAGATTTTCCGTACATGATTGACGGTTGTTGAGGTTTCAGAATGTTCATATTTTTCCAGAACACAATACTGGATTTTATTCCCAGGGGGACACCAGCGGTAATCTATCATGGGTGTAATTGTTGATCGTTACATTGATACCAGTCCATCGTGGGTGTAATTGGTGAATGTTACATTGTGTAAAGTGATCACTTAAGTCAGCCATTTGATAAGTCGTAAGCCTATGGACACCCAAAAATACTTCTATACCTACTTTCCCACATAAAAAAGTAGCTTCGTCTCTATGAGACATCTATAATATATGTCGATTGTTGAGGTTTCTTCTAAACGGACATTCTATACATTTTTATGATGAAATTCTCTTTTTTTTGCCATCAGCACTCTTGTTGAATATTCATCTTGCCATTTTCTTTTAGTCACTCATGTTCAGACCACTTTAGTTACCTTTTCATTCCTGTTCACTGTGCTATACTCAGCTTTTTGTATGCATTCACTCCTACAAAGCGTACCTTTTATTTACTGCGCCTTAATGCCTGTATTTCCATCACTCTTAAGTGAGCAAACCATTGTGAAACATAATCAGATACAAATCTCTAATTATGACTATTGTCACCGGATAAAATCATATTGACACCGGATAAAATGGATCACTCACTCACTTTCTTTGTATTTATTGTTATTTTAAATTTGTATTATAATTTTAGATACATGGAGGAGAATCCCTTAGGAGCAAATGATGACGGATCAGATGTGGATCTGGAGTACGATGAAGACGGTAATCCCATAGCACCGGCAAAGAAAAAATTTATTGACCCGCTGCCTCCAATCGATCACACGGAAATTGTCTATCCCCCATTTGAAAGGAACTTTTACACACCACACCCCGATATTCAAGCGCTGTCGAAGGAACAAGTTGATGACTTGAAGAAAGCATTAGGAATAAAGGTAAGTTTACGTTAATCTTGAAGCAGTTAATAAGTAAGCAACCTAACATTTCACGATCACATAGAGACGATCAGTGGTAATGCTTTGAGAATGTTAGGATTTGTTCTGCGTACTGCCAGGGTTTTCGAGAATACCCGCGTACTCAGAACTCTTTACAACTCCTTGGTGCGGAGTAGACTCGAGAGTGGCTCGATGATCTGGGGGCCACATGAGGGCAAGTACTCTCTTATGGTGGAGAAAGTCCAAAAGAAGTTTCTGAGATATCTCTACATGAGAGAGTACGGGCATTATCCTTGGCTTTACCCAACCGAGTTTCTCCAGGGTATGCTTGGCTACAATAGTTTAGAGACTAGAAGGAATGTGTATTTGATTACACATTTTTATCGATTGTTGCGCGGTATGATCGATAATCCTGAAATTATGCAGAGCATTGGTTTGTATGTTCCTGATAATTACACTAGACATCGTCAGCATAGATTGTTTCACATTCCAATATACAGGACCAACCTGCCGATGGTTATGCCTGTTGGAAGAGCCACAGCTATGCTGAACAAAATCGCTTTGGGTATTGATATATTCCATGTGTCTGAGGGGGTTTTCCGAAGCGGGATTCTCCTACACCTTTGACCAGATTTATGTTATTTTTAATTTATTAAATATTTTCATTTTTGATATATACTTCTAATATGTATGCCTTAAACATTTTGTTTGTCATGTACATATTATCATGAAATAAATTGAATTGAATTGAATTGAATAATCTTAGCCTTTTTTCTCTCAAAATATTTTGCTCAATAATATTTCTGTAATACTTATTACTATTTAATTGACAATAACATCAATTTTTCTAGTTATCAGGTGCCCAACCGCCTCAGCCGGTAGCCAGCTTCATGCACTTTGGTTTCGATGAGGCCCTGATGAAGAGCATCCGGAGAGCGGAGTACTCCCAGCCCACACCAATCCAATCTGCAGGAATCCCTGTGGCTCTCTCTGGAAGAGACTTAGTTGGTGTGTACAAGCAATTATTGAATCCTGTAGTTTTTTTTAAAGTTCGCGAACCTGCTGATCGGGAAATATTAAAAAAAAAATTATACAAGCTTACTTATTATTCACGTACATTTCTAAAATATATAAGTTTAATGTGTAAGATAAAAAATGGATAACAATTTGCAAATACGTAGATTAAATACTTTATTTTCATACTATTACAATATAATTTTGATCAATGTGTTTAAGGCTGTTTACAAAATTTTACTTAATTTACTTTACAAGTTCGAGATATTCCATTATTTGATGGTTCTCTTTCAAGATGAGGCTAGTTTTATAGCCTCATCTTAAGTCAATGTTTATATTTTCTTAATTATTGTAAATATCAGTTTATTACCTTTATATTAGAACAAAGGTTCTATTTAGGTTATTGTCCTTAAAAAATTTTAGCTTAGCATGTATATATTTTTATGTAAATGAATAATAATAACCCACATTTTCATAAAAAATACAAAAAATTTAATTTTCATTGAATGCGTCACCTTAACAAGATAATGTCTCGAGTCCTGCAGAAAATTACAGAATAGGTATATGCAAAGGCAGGAAATATGTATATTGTCGCATTAATATTCTTACTATTCTCAAAATAAGCTAAACGCTTGTGCTATGAGAATAAGACTATGACCAGGAATCCTATTCCAGGACAAATTTAATGATGTCCTGGAATGGGGCTCGAAACACCGACCATCAGATCACTAGGCGAGCGTCATGACCATTACGCCAACAAGCTACTCAATGATAAAGATAAATATATTTCTATTTCCTCATACCCATTTTAAATTTGTTTCTGCAAAATAATTTTACATAGTATTAATTATTATTTATTCTAGGTATTGCCAGGACCGGTTCCGGTAAGACTGCCGCGTACTTACTTCCTCTCTTGGTCCATATAATGGACCAGAAGGAGTTGGTCGAAGGTGATGGGCCCATAGGACTCATACTGGCACCCACGAGAGAACTGGCACAGCAGGTAATATTATATGTGTTGAGCAGGGACGCAGTGAGAACATTGAAGCATGTCTTTTTCCTAAGCATATATTTTGAAGAAAAAAATTGAAAGTAAAGATATTTTTTGTAATATTCCTATTATTCAAATTTTAATATTTTATAATATTCTTCCACATAAATATTCAATTTCGTTTTTCTTTCCAAATAAATGCATAGGAAAAAGTCGTGCTTTAATGTTCTTGCAGCATGCGCCTGGTATTAAAATACTCGGCTACTATGCAGCACAATTATTATTTTATATTTTAAAGTACATTTATTTTTATATGAATTTTTTGTATTTCATTATGCATTACATTAGACCCTCATTAATTCAAAAGATCCAAAAAAACTTTTTAATTCTATGGAGCACCGTTGATTTCAAATTCAAAGTACAGTAAAACTTCGATATAACGGACTAAAAGTCCGAAAGACCGTTATATAAAAATAGGTTTAAAATAAATCAAAAAAACTTTTTTTTGAAAATATGTGCACTGTATTTAGATATAAATAAAAAATACAAAACACAAAAAAAAATCTATTTAATTGTCTTCGGAAATTCGTCGTGAAGTGACGTTGCTGTTTGATATCGACGCGCTTGCTTTCGGTAATCCTGATTTGAAAAAGGAATCAAGTTTTGTTTGCACTTTTGAAGTTTGCTGTTTTTTTATATCAACTCTCTAAAATTACGAAAATGCATATAATATAGTTGAACTTCGTTATCTGACGAATAATCAATAAATGTTATTAGATCAAACACCCATAGAAATCTACGCGTTATTATATCAGAGAATCCCCTAATACACTATATCGCTCCGGCTAGGTGCAGTCTACGAGCGAGACAGCATTATGTCTCAAATTCTAGTGCTAGACGTATGACGTGATTATCATGGCCCCTAAAAATTGTTTACATGCGGCAACACTTGAATTTAAGCGTGTATAATATTAACAGGACGTTTTTAATTTTTTTTTTTTTTTACTGGATTTTTTGTCCGTTATATCCGAAGTCCGTTAAATAGATGTCCGTTATATCGATGTTTTACTGTACTTTAAAAAAATTTAAATCGCAATGCTATTGCGAAATTTGTTAAAAATCATAAAACTCTTCATTTTATGAGAAACTTGGGAATTTTTGCATTTTCAATTACTTGGGTTATCAATCATGAAATTAACATTTTGGGTCTTGTGGGTTTAAAAAAATTTGAATTATGTATCAGGGTTCAAATTGTGTAATTGGGTTTTGCTGTATAAAAGATATTGTCATTTCTATACATTATTATTTACATATTAATTTGCATATGATTAATTAAATTTTTTACTATTCTATTTTTCACTTGATTCAAATATTCCCTGAATGTACATTGTCACTGTTTCCATTTTCAGTTAACTATTTCCCTTTCTCTAGATTTACATGGAAGCAAAGAGATTTGGAAAAGTCTACAACATACAGGCTGTGTGCTGCTACGGAGGGGGCTCCAAGTGGGAGCAGTCCAAGGCCCTGGAAGCGGGCGCGGAGATCGTGGTAGCCACTCCCGGCCGGATGATCGACATGATCAAGATCAAGGCCACCAACCTGCAACGCGTCACGTACCTGGTCATCGACGAGGCTGACAGGATGTTTAATATGGGATTTGGTGAGCTTTTTTATCTTTTTTTTCATTATTATTTTTTATCATCACAGTGCAGCAGATTTTTTAAATTTAAAACAAGTTTTAATAAAATGGCATTGGATAATTTGTGTGACGTCATTTCCATAAAAATTTCACATCAAGGTGCTTAAAGTACACAGTGTGATTTGAAAAACATGAATAACCTCGCAGGACTATCCTCCTGCCTTGATTATGAGTCGAAAATGTTCCAGCTATTATGACCTAATATCAATAGTTAAGAAGATATGCAACATCAAAGTTTGCTTTTTTTTTCAATATTTCTGACTTTTTTTAATAAAATTTATCAGTTCATGTACATTACAGTAACTTATATCGAGTATGAAAAATTCATTCACTTTAATACAAGTCAAATAAAAAAATAAAAACCTTCAAATTCCAATCGGAATTTTTTCAGGGTTTTAATCATTTTATTTAACTTGTATTGAAACGAATGAATTTTTCGTAATTGATATTAGTTACTGTAATGATAGTCCAACGTTTTACAAAAAATAAGTCAGAAATACTGAAAAAAAAATGCAAACTTTTATGTCGCATATCTCCATAACTATTGATATTAGGTCATGATAGCTTGAACATTTTCGACTCATAATCAAGGCAGGAGTATAGTCCTGCGAGGTTATTAATGTTTTACAAATAACCCTGTATAAACTCTTTAGTATTTGAACTTGTGGATACAGTTTTGTGAAAATTTTGTGATGCATTTTCAGTATTTTCTTAAATGAAGTCTGTGATGCACTGTTTCTTATGCTAGTCACACTTTGGACCTACCACACCAAATATGCTGAAATGGGGATATCAAATAGGCTCAGTGAGAAGACGGTTTGTGGAGAATATAAATTGTTTATTTTAAAAAAATCAGTAAAAAATGTTTACAAAATAGTTGCAGAAATTATTCACAAAAGCATATTCAATAAAATAGTACAAGAATAAACAAGAAGACCAAAGGGTGACGTTCCAAACGCAAAGGTTCTGGGGAGTCGCTGGATTCACTATCCAGGATCGATTTCGCGTCCAAAAGGTAGGTCTTTACCATGCCGGCGGCTATGGCCGCCGGTGACTTGTAAGTGGAAGGGCACGTAATTACGCTGCGCCAGTGATGTAGGGGTCCTCATGATCACTGATATCAATGCGTTCACTTTGTCTTCTCGCAATGGCTGATGGATTGTACAATCCTTCCAGTAGCTGAAGAAGACACAGTAAAGTGCTATGAATCATTCTCGATAATTGAATATCCTTAATATAAAACCGTTCACGCTATACCTAAGTGCATTTGATAACACTAGTGATGGTCAAACTATTATTTTGACCACTTGCACATGGTACTGTTATTTGAGATTTGTATGTGATTATTGTATCGATTTTACTATATTGTATTTGGGATATTAATTTTTCTGCAATTCCCAAATGATTCCAGAGAGTCAAGTGCGGTCCATCTGCGGGCACGTACGGCCCGACCGCCAAACTCTGCTCTTTTCCGCCACCTTCCCCCGCCGCGTGGAGCGTCTGACCCGTGACGCCCTGAGGGACCCCGTGCGCGTGCAGCAGGGCGATGTGGGGGAGGCCAGTGCCGATGTCACCCAGACTGTCAGGTGAATGCCCTTGTGATGATGCAAATCATATTATTTATTAATGCTTAAGGCGGTACATTCACTGCAAATGCATATTTTGGCATTTTTTATGAAAATGTGTCAAAATACAGACTGTATGTGCCATGTGCATGCGCGTTGCCTATCTATAATGATTGTTTTTCATTTAATATCACGGTATACATTATGATTTGAAAAGTAATTCAGAATTATTTATATGTTTTTTAAATTCTATACAGTAAGTAATAATTCGACTCAATTAATGTACAAGCATTTGTCAAAAGTTTAAATAAGTAAATATTTTGACAGCTACAGTAGTTCTGCGGGGGGACACCTGGGTATTCCGCTGGCGTTCGAAATCGAAGAATATATGACGAAGAATATCTCTTTTACTGTTTTAGCAACTTATATGTAAATAAGTGACTGTTTTAGCAACTTATATGTAAATAAGTGACAAAAGTGTAATTTTTATTCGATTTACTCTCAGATGGCATCTTGCGCACGGCTTGAAAGCGCATGACCTATCGACGTAATTTGACATATTCGCTTGTTTGTGTAACGGATGTCCAGCCTTGATGAGTTACACCACCCTGAGGCATGCAAATATCATCTTTATGCTTAATATTTTACACCAACAAATTATTTTGAAAATTTTAAAATGGTAGTGTTACGTGCTGTCTCACAAAAAATAATTACAATATCTTTCCTAAAAAAGTTAAAAATTCATAATTAACAAACAGCGCATTTTATGAACAACAAAAAAATCTACATATACCATAGATGATGCTATGAGTAAATGTGTGCAAAATTATAACAAAATCGGCACAATGGTTTTTGATATGTTCTCCACCATCCTGAATAATGAAGTTTTGAAAAAAATACAAAACAATAATAAAACTACCACTCTAGCTTCAAATTGCTGTAACACAGCCAATTTTTGGAATGTTTGAATGAGTGATGCAAAATATTCTTAGAACTTCAAACTATAAGAAAAAGCAAGAAAAAACTCTTCTTTTCAATGTCATGATGGACTCCTTTAAGCATCACCATACTTAGTTCTTCATAAACCAGGTAGCTCTTAAACCAGTTGCATTAGCAAACGATTGAGATATTTACGTAGAAGACATTTATACTCTACAGCAGTTTCTCTGACTTGTTCATTTCTTCATTGATATTTAGGTAAGTGTTTATAAAGTCTTTGCTCATTAATAAATGTTGTTTCAGAATATTTAAGAACCAACAACAAAAATGGAACTGGCTTCTGAAAACTTTAGTAGAGTACACATCCGCTGGCAGCGTTCTAATATTTGTTACAAAAAAGGTAAATTATCTTCATTTTTTACTTAATTTAAACCAACAACAATCCAAGTTGATACAACCGGCCATAAATTTAAAATAAATAATTTGATTTGTAATATTAAATATAAATTAATATAATATTTTATATGAAGATTTTATATTTAGGGTACTTTAAAAAATTTTATATTCAATGAAAAATTATTTGTGTGACAACAATTATAAAAAAGATTTACAAGTTTTTGTTTGTTGGTTTGTTTTTTACACTGGAAATTAATTAAAATTTTAGTAATTAAATTAAATCACTGGACACAAATTTAATCGGAGCTCCATTCTTTAATTTACACCAATTATCACTAGAATATTTGCTGCACTTTTGTCTATCGCCAGGTCGCTTCTTCAGGTTCGCACTAGAAAACTCCGCAAAGCAAGTACCCACTCTACTGCTTGTCTTTTGTATAACGCCCTTCTCTGGTCGCGCGTCGCACTGTTCACTTGTCCAAAATAACTCTGGCTCCGCAAGTGTCTGTCACCGCTTTTATACACAAATGTTAGTTTCCTGATACATCGAGAATGTTCGACCAGTTTTTCCCATATTTCTAGTGATTATAGTTCAGTTGATTCTAGAGTCATGTAGAATGTTCGAGAGACTTTGATAATGTGTATTTACCATCCTTTTAGACTCTCTTGGTGATATTATTGTATGTAACAGATTGAGTATTATAAACCATCTTTATTATTCATCTATAGATAAATATATATATATCTATAGTAACGCGTTTTCGTACGAAATTGAGTAGTTACGTATACGTACCAATACGCAAGTACATTCCTGACCTTCGAAGTAGTATTGAACATCGCACACTGTACATGATTTAGTAGTGCGTGTACGCACGTATAGATGCGACATCCGACACGATCCAGATTTGTTCGGAAATTTTTGCGATTTCTCACGATGAATGTTGAAAATTTTGTCAATTTGACACATGACCACAAATGTTTGTGGGACCAAAGTGATTCAACTACATGACCATCAGCGCAGATCATGAGAATGGAGAATCTCTAAAGAACTAAAAAATACCTGTAAGTTAAATAATTTGGTTTAATGAAGGTGAGGTATAATTATGTACTTCGAACAAAAAAACCTTTAAATATTTCTCCCATGTTATGAGCTCTCGTTGCACTTTGATTCTCCCCAGCATTTGTGAATCTATTAGATAGATAGTCATGAAATTTGTCATTATTTAAGTCTGCCATAATAGAGTTTTCCAGAAGATACAGATTATTCATTTGGCACAAACGTTATGGGAGAAATGCGAAAAGTAACTGATCGTGACCAACGCAAGACACACTCAAATACAAAATAATTGTACGAATACAATACAATACAAAATAATTGTGCGTGATAATTTGTATCCAAAGTGCGGCCGGCCTAAGGTGTTAAATATTATTTCACTTTGAAGGTGGACGCTGAACAAGTGGCGGGGAACCTCACGGTGCAGGAGTACAATGCCCTGCTGCTACACGGTGACATGGATCAGTCGGAGAGGAACAAAGTTATCACGGCCTTCAAGAAACAGGAATCAAAGATCCTTGTAGCAACAGATGTGGCAGGTGAGCGCATTTAAAAAAAATGGAGATATCATAGCTGTCCAACTTTACGTAAATTTTTGACTTACAATCTCGTTTTTATTAGCTTTACAGAATTCTAATTATTAAATGTTTTGTTAAATAACATGAAAATATTTTTAAGTAAAGTGGGGTAGTGAAATGATGAATAAAACTCTTATCAATTTCCTTTTTCATGAGGCTACGAATGATATGCATACGCATGAACTTAATATGAACATAAGTTTTTAATTTCTTTTAAATAATTATCACTCTTCTTATTTTTCTTCACTTCTTCATTTACTTCTTCTCTTCATTCGCTTTTATTTATTTTTTTGTTATTGCATTTGATATTTCTATGTTAACCCGCTCAAATGTGTCTAGATTGACAATTTTTTGTCCAGTTTACACGGCAAATGAGGTTACTTGACGAATAGAACTCGTTTATTCAGTCAAAAACTTGAGATACAACCAATAATAAGCTTTAAAAACCCATAAACAGAAGTAAAATATGTTAAATTCGCATACTAGAGAGCGCATATCTCAGCTCCGGCATACAGAGGGTACAAAAATAGTTGCGTAAATCTATACTCCGGCACACAACCCGTTAAGGAATGTCACCAATAGTGGTTTATTATTTTAATTTTAATCTCATTTTAATTATTTTGATTATACCAGCCCGAGGTCTTGACTTTCCACACATACGTACGGTGGTGAACTACGACGTAGCTCGCGACATTGACACACACACGCACCGCGTGGGGCGCACAGGCAGAGCGGGGGTGAGAGGCGACGCCATAACACTGCTGCTGGCCGACAAGGACAAGGACTTTGCCGGGCATCTCGTCAGGAATATGGAGGGAGCTAGTCAGGTCTTCAATATGTTTTATTTTGATTAATTCATTATTATTTAAGTAGCTACGATTTCCACTATTATATGCTGCGTTGAATTACTACAACGTAATGTGGGAAAACAAATCGATGGAGATTTAATCGACTCGACGATGGAGAGACTTGAAGATGGAGATGATATGGTGATTTGATTAATTTATATATTTGCATTTATTTCTTAACTGAATTAAATCTTTGCACATTTTTAATGCGGCCTCGTTACGGATCTCAGGTTCAGAGACAAAAGGAACCCCAATAATTAATTTATAGATGGCTTGTTTAGGAATTCATAAATTCACAGTGATAAATATACTTCTGCAGGGTGCTTTTTTTTATGTGTAGAACTTTAAATAAACTTTTTTAAATAAAAATTAAATGTTTAAATGAAGAGGTTTGTTTTTCGATTTCTCAACACTCTTTTCAGCAGCAACCAATTTGACAGTTGGTAGCTGATTTGTACTCAGTTTGGTTTGCCGTTTGTGTTTAAATATCACTTTGAGCATATGGGTGCCGTAGCTAAAACAAATAAAGGGCGATCTGGAAGTCCTACTTTCGACCACTTTTTCGAGCAACCAGGGCAATAATGCAGTAAATGTTGGCTTCTTCACATCAATATTCTTACTTTTCACACTAAGCTTAACGTTATGTTATTATAAAAATAGGACTAACTTGTTGGTCTGCAGCGAGGTCCGAACCCGATATTTATCGTAAATGTAGTAATTGATTTTAAACATATGTACTAGAAAGGAAATCAGCATACTAAGAAGGGCTATTTTTAAAAAAGTATGTACATTATTATTATCAAATTGTTTGAAATATTAAAACTAGAATATTTTAAAGTGTATAAATAAGCCTCAGGGGGCCGCTCCAGGGCAGAGTTCGGAAAAATACATTCACATGAAAGTACATGTTAAGATCCCTTAGGAACAAATTATATTGTTTTCAACACGTCCTAGTTGACAGATATGGAAATAAAAACACTTGTTTTTTAAGTTTTACCTTTTTAATTTTCTGAGACGCGTTTCAAGTTGTTGAATGTAAAATATTCAGATTGATAATGCCCCCATGAGGCGAAACGCTTCTCAGAAAATTAAAAAGGTAGAACTTAAAAACAAGTGTTTTTATTTCCACATGTGTGATTATGGAGTTCTATAAACTTGCCTCTGAAACAATAAATTTCGTTCTAGACGAGTTTGTGCTGTTTCCTAAAATATTGATATAAAATGTAACAAATTTTTGGAAGTTACGATCATCGCCAGCTTCTGAGTTTTATTCTGCTTCAAGTGTTGCTTTGGATATCTTCCCTACCGCAGTTACTATACACCAGTAATTCAATGGTTGCCGATTTTTGTGAGTGGTGAATTAATTAAAATATTCCTCTGTTTTTTCAGGAAGTCCCCCAGACCCTGTTGGAGATGGCAATGCAGAACGGTTGGTTCCGCAAATCCCGTTTCAAGTCCGGCAAAGGCAAGAATCTCAATATAAGCGGTGCAGGGCTCGGCTTTAAGGAACGGCCCGGCTTAAAAGCCCCTAGCACGGAAGATGATGTCGACGTGAGCGGAATAGCCTACGCAGAGAGTAAGAAGGGTGGGCCTGCAACTGACAGGCTAGCCGCTATGAAGGCTGCCTTCAAGATACAGTATACCCAGGTAACAAGGAAACTTGTTTTATTATTACGGTACAGTAAAATCCCGTTATTTCAAACCCTGATAATTTGAAAGTCCCAAAATGTTAATTTCTTAGTAAATTAACCCTGATAATTCGAAAACCACGGTAATTCGTAATTCGAAATAATTTTTAGCCCCTTGCGCCACAATTCAATGCATTAAAATTTTGAAATTTGACAATATTTTAAAAAATATTTTGATTTAAGTGAGAAGAACAAATATGTCCATATCAGGTACTTTATTAATAAAAATGTCACGAACTTTGTATAAGCATAATAAGTACAGTTATTTACGTTCCTCGTTTTCACATTTTTCCGATATTTACACCGAAAAGTCGAAGTCCCGTTTCATCTCCATACATTCCCATACAAATATTTCGTGCAATTTACGGGGAATAGTATTTTCATTTCCACAAGTTTTACATCAAAATATTTAGAAAATTCAACTATAAATTCATTGAAATTTGCGAGTGTTTGAGCTCCGGCTCGAGCGAGTACATATTACGTTAGTAATGAAGTAACGTAAATTGATTATCTTTGCTTAAATAAAGCGTTTGAACCAATGAGAAAGTGCACTTCCGAGCTTATCGTTTTAAACGACATTATTGTATAAATATTCTTAAGGACCTGGTGGTAAACATAGGCCACATTTCCCCCCCTGGACATTCCATCTAACCCAGCCTTGATTAAATGGAAACATTGTTTTAATTAGAGGCTTTGCAAAACAATGGAACCTTTGTTTCCCCCCACAAATTTATTTTCAACTTAACCCTCAACCCGTGCATTGCCGGGTACAACCAGCTAGTATTTAATAAATTGACATACATAATCTGTCACTGAATTTACATACATACATACAAAATCTGTTTTAGTCACAGGTCTCTTTAAAAACTAAGATTCTCATATTATATGGGGTTTATGCTTTACAAATAATAAATAAGACATCATCGACTTTTCCGCAGTTCACGGCCGCCAGTGACCATTCCTGGCACAAAACCCAAGGCGAGGATCCGACTGAAGGCGAGTCCAGCAAATCCAGTAACAACGACGACAACTGCTTCGTCGTGCCCCTGCCGCCTCCCCCCTCGGGGCCGCCCCCGCCCGAAAGAGTGAGGAAGAGCGGGAAGAAGAGCAGATGGGAATAAAAATTGAACAGAACAAAACTTGAATGTACAGTCCAACATAAATCATAAATATTTATTTGAATGATAATTATAAACCTGAAATCAATTTTAATATGTTTAAATCTATAGAAACGCCTAATACAAATGGTAATGCCAATTTAGGCTCAGTTGCGCCAGCAGAAATAAATTTGGTTCGAGTAACATTGACCCGAGTAACTTTTTTTACCCTCAGCTGAGAGTAAACTCGATTTCGGGTTGCACAAACGTCTTTTTTACCACTGTCAAACCAATAATAAGGCTGATAGGGTGCCAAGCGGAATAAACCTCAAATACCGCATTTGTCTATGGAATTTGATTTCAGTTTTTCACCACTGGCAATACATACTTTTGCGGTTCAAAACCAGTTCAAACAAACCAAAAAACGTCAAACCATCGCTAAAATAACGCGAAATTAAAAGATTCATTTTAATGTTTACAAATTTCAATATGAAAATGACAGCGACAAAATTCAAATGACAAGTACCTATGTGGAGAAATGTCACATTTTCAAATCAGCTGTGAGAGGACGGCCATTTTTTTTTTACCAATGTTTTTACCTTTACGCACCTATCTTGGAGAGTAAAAAAAAGTTACTCATGTATGTACTTCGGCGAGTTAAATATTTTTATCATAGATGGCGCAACCCGTTTTAGTAAAAAAAGTTACTCGAGTAACTTTTTTACCTTTACTTTAGATAGCGCAACCGGGCCTTAGAGAATCATTGGATTCATATTACTTTGAGATTTCATTCAAAAACTGAATGCTGAGAAAATCAATTTGAACGTGGGCCGCTTCTCATTTCTGACATTTTTTTAGGCCTATCCATTTTGATTCAATCTCGCATTTTTTCATAAACTAATGGCGTGTTTCCATATTGGAGACTTCTCATAACTTTTCTAAACATTAATGCGTGTTACTTGTTAGATTTGGCGATTGTTTAAATTAAATTCTTTATATCTGTATAGTGAGAGTTACGTCACTGAATGTACCAAGAGGAACTAGGTACATGTAAAGAAAACTATCCAATACCAATGATCAATTCTGCAGCAAAATTGTATTTAATTTTTTTGTATACATAATAATAAATACAATTTATGATTCTGGGATTCTTATTGTTCTGTAACAGTGTTTTACCTATTGAAGGACTTTCTACCATCGTTGAGCCAGACTTCGCACAGATAAAAATATACACAGCCGTATGACTCTAGTTAATTTGTGTGCAGATCTGTAAAGTAAAAGTTTGTTTAAAGCATAGATTTTTGCATTCTCCACCAATCAAACGATCTGTTTCTGTATAAATATATGCTTTAAGCAAACTTTTATTTTAATTCAGCCTTAAACAACCGAGCCTAAGTGGTGCAAACAAACAACTTAGAATTTTTGTTTATGAATCTTTTAATTCATTGCGTTGTAGCAGGATGAGCGGTTATAGTAAAAAATTATTTATTCATAACTTTTGTTATCGTGCGTACTTTCTAAAATAGTATAAAAATGCCAATGTGATTTTTAGCGTCTTTTGAAAAAAATACATCAACACCAAAATGTCGCCTGCGAAATCAAGGTATGGTTAATGAAAAAATAAAGTCTTATTCATATTATGAAACCAATTCCATTTTTGTGTTTCCTTTACCTAGAACCCTCTCATTCCTCCCGTCTCTTCACCCACACATAGATAAGATGTTAATACATATAAGCACCCAGTATGTGATCTATGTATGTATGTATTCCGTTAATAAGAACCCCGATAATTCAAAATTCGCCATTACTCGAAATTTTTAGATCATTGAAAGTTCCATCAGTCTGATTATAAAATTAACTGATTAGGCATTTTCCTGAGTGGGTGGGTAGTCTGTTAAAGAACAAGAAAGATCTTGAGGCTAAACATTCTGTGCAAATGCATATTTCGGATTTTTTTTTGCAAATGTGGGTTTTTATTTTTCATTTATATCAAAATACATTTATAATTGTTGTATAACAAAATACACTAGACTGCAATTTTTTTAGGACAATAACTTAGATAGAACCTTTGTTCGTGTGTAAAGTAACGTTACTTACAATAATTAAGAAAATATAAACGTTAATCGACAAGCATCTTACGTACGCAGAATATTTTTTTACATGTATAAAGCTTACATTATGGTGATAAACCTGTTCTTAAATAATTTTAAAATGTTCAATATTAATTAAGTTATAATCTATAAATTTTCAAGAATTTTTTTATATAACATAATTTAAAACATGATAATTTTATAATTGATAATTTTAAAACATTTTTTGTTCATACAGAGATCATTTTAGGCAATATATTCTATTTAGTCCTGCACTTTGAGGCTTCAATCACCATTTAAAATTTAGTTGATTTTTATTCATAAATAAAAATTCCATTGTATGAAATATGCCAACAAATGACGTTGCTATAAAGTAGAAAGCTGTGGCGAGGGCCGGACGCTTACCCGCAGCCGCTTATTGCTTTTGGTGAAAACTCAATATGAAACGTGTTTCTATGCCGAATTATGCCAAATTTGACTTTAATAAAAATATGTACGAATAATCTTCCACCATCTCACTGGAAAGGTTACAATGAGTCCCCAAATTCGGGCCCGCCACGCGGAGTAGGGAAGAGATGGAAGCCGCAATGCTTACAATCTGTCGTCGGCCGGTTCAAGGAACTTAATTATATTATCGAAAGCAATTAAATCATCGCGTATAAGGTTTTTTAACTAGTTTTATATGAATTGGCTGGTTATGTCTATATTTGCATCAATTTCTACGCCATTATCTAATTTGAGCTTTTCTACACTTTTCTTTGTAAGGGCCATGGTCTACACTCCATACGTCATCACTGGCAGTATGCATGATTGCGGACTTTGCGCATTACTAGCGTGGATATTGAACTGTGACATAATTATTAATTTTAAAAAAATGATGTAAGAAAAATGATTGAATTTTTTTTTATACAATACACATAGCAATATTAATGGGTTTTTTTAATTCTAGACTGAAAATAATCAGAATCAGGTAAATTAGTCATCATAATATATGTACGAATGCGATTTAATTTTTAAATTAAAAACAATGATGTAAGAAAAATTATCATTATTATTAGGTGTTATGAGACAGGCAGCTATGCTGATATGTCTGACCTCACAAAAGTGTTCACCTGTTCAGTCTGTCAAGTCCATTTTTAAATACATTGACACTTTGTGCAACAAGTTCCGGTTATGGTTTAATGTCGGCACTTTATATCATCGTCTCTTTTTATCACAACCTCCCTCTCTAGCAATGAATACGTAAATATAACGCAAATGCAATATTTATTTGATATTGGGTTTAGTTGACATCTCATTCTCGTCTTAAAAGAGCACAATCTAATGACACAATACACGGGATTTGACTGTTGGAAAACGAATACGCAGCCTCATAGGTATTTTTTTTCATTAAAGGTATTAATATAATAAACTGAACCTGAATACCTATTAAAGGCATCTACTCTTTCAAGGCAAGCCTAATTAACTTGTGTATTGTGTAATCTCCTCACATATCTTTATTGTTCACATCTTCCAGTTAAGTCACACGATTTATTGTAATGCTCGGAGACCCTCGGGAAGCGTTATAATTTACATTTGTAATTCACAGGTTTTCCGTGGAATTTGAGAAAGCTTTAGGCATTGCTGATCAAACCAAAAGTAAAAGGCGGCAAAATTATGGACTTAGATGGCATAGACGGGCAAAAATAATATAAATGACAATGTATATGCATATTTAGAGAAAGATTTTAATTTCACCCGATTTAAAGATTTTAAATAAAAAATCACTATTGTTACTAAGGATTTGGCAGTTCACTTCATGGTGCATTTTAACCCTTTCCACTCAAGGGTTTTTATTCCACGATCTCCATGTCAAAAATTGTGTTTTTAGTATTACTTTTTTTTTTTAAACATGGATTTTTTTTTCTTGTCTGAAAACTTTTATATCAAAATTCTTAATTCTAATCTTTGTAGTTAATTTCAGCAAGGTATTTTTTAAAACAAATCCTGAGATGAAGCGAAGATCTTACCTCGTATGTTTTGCAAAAATATGTAGCAAGCGTCTTTTCTCCCATCCTTTATTTTTCTATTGGAGCACACAGCAAAATTCTTGTGCTTCCCCCTAGTTGTAAATAAATAAAAGGAGGGATTCCATCGGTTCCGTATTTGCTGAGGCCGCGGGTTGCAATTTAGTTTTGTAGGACCATAGCAAACACTTTCAGCGTCTGCGCCATTCTAGAATATATCTTTCAATCGTGTTTAAAATATTTTAGCCAAAAAAATTTCTCCATTTTAAAATTGTCTGCAGAGTCGCAATACACAGTGTCACTCGTCATTGGAGTTGGTGGAACAAAATCAATGTCTGTAGTATGTGGTAATAAATAACTCTAATATTGTATGCATAGTACAAAGTTTAAATAAAAATGATACTGAAAATTAAAATTTTATTTCAATAGTACTATTTTCATAGAATGGATAATGGTGTAATCTTTAACATTCAATGCTCTTCTAATTCTCTTGAAAACTAAAATACATTTAATTTATTCTCTCTATGAATTTGTAAATCGGTCCCATTGTTGGTGACTATGTTCAGGTCAATAAATCATTTTAAAGAGTATAGAAGATATCTAAGGTAGAAAGTCAAAATGGCGTTAATGATTATTTACAAGAGAGCAAAAGAATGTTTTTTCAATCTGATTTTGTCAATATTTCTTTTAATATTAAACAATTTCCTTGTGTAAGGAAATCGTTTAATAATAAAAAAATCATTGACAAAATCAGATTGAGAAAACTTTATTTTGCTCTCCTGTAAAGTTCCAAATAATGACTAACGCCTTTTGGCTTCTACCCTTGATATTCAATATTTGTATCAACACACAAATCGTCATAATCGTAGAACAACGACGCATGTGATTTTTCTCAAATTTGCAGGAGAGCAGTTTGAATTTTTATTTACATAAAGATACTTTATGTCATAGCTCGATACCTACACAAGATTTTCCTTTAAAACTTGGGTTAGTTATTTAAAGTGGATACCTTTAAAACCTCAAATATAGTTAGCGCAGTACAACGACATTTTTACACATGCTGCATTGTTCTACGATCACAAATCAGAACCGACTTCGTATAGTGACGGTTAAATTAATGAGAAAAAATACACTTTTTATATACCATTAGATGGCTTCTTTTTTCACTTTTTAACGATCCAAAAAAGTCAATATGGAATTTTTTGCACATCCGTCATTGTTCTACGATCACGACGAAATACAAAACAGAAATTTTTGGAACTGTGCTCTATCAATCTCTACTTCATTTTAATTTTGACTCTTACTATGTATTTATTTATTTCCAGTATATTAATTATAATCGAGATATGGATGAAAAATCTTTGAACAAGAATTATTGTGATTTGTGAATTATTTAAATACTTAAAACTTATTAAAATACTTAACCCTTATAGTGCCGAAAAGCGCCATGGCGCTCGTAGGTGGGTGTGCGAAAAATGCCAGCGTCGCGATAGCGCTCGTTTCGACAGCTCACTTTTGGCGCGCGTCATGACGGTCGTGTTCCCGCGTTCATATTTTTATTCATTAAATTGCGTTCTAACTTACTTCAATCACACTTTCTTCTACGCTCATAGGTAGGTGTGCGAAAAATGCCAGCGTCGCCGTAGCGCTCGTTTCGACAGTTCACTTTTGGTGTGCATCAGTGCGTTCTAACTTTTTTCAATCACACTTTTTTCTAAAAACACTGTTATTATTATTTATTTCTGTAATCCTAAATTTGATTTCAAAATGTCAAATACGAGGGAAAGTTCCGATATGGATATTGAAATGACAGAACAATTGTGTTATATATATATAGTGATATATATATATATACTTTTTTCTGTAATTTTCTTGTCAATAAATATGTAGTATTCAATTTCTGTGTTTTTATTATCATAGTTTGAAATCTTCTGAAGAGAATGTTGAAAAAATTATGAAAATTAGTGTTTTGTAACAGAAATGGTAATTGTTTTTGGTGTTTATATAAATTATCTATGAAAATGCACTTTTTAATGGCATTTTTAGCATATTTTGACAAAATATTTATGGCACTAAAGGGTTAAAATAAATAAGTTTTTTTATATAACAAGTTTTTTTTTAGAAAATGATCCACTCTGATGCTCCAAATCCTATTTACTGTAAGAGTCACCAGAATGACTTTGTTGAACGAAGTAAACACATGTACATTTTTACTAGGGAATCAGTTCATAATTTGTTTTCCACTCCAATCAAATTAACTAATTGCTCTATGGTGCTGTGGAAAATGAAATGAATCATAGATAATGCATAATTTTCTGTGTGGGAGTATGAAGGATGCTAAATTATATAAATATAATACCACAACGGTGGTTACACTTTATTAGAAATTTTTATAATGAAAATTAAGACAATTTATATACATATAAAGAAAATAAGTTGAATCCAGATTTTAAAACTTTATTTTAATAATTAAAATCTTGACTAATGGTAAATGTGTAAAATATTAAAAATATTTTTTGTGGATCAAAAAGATTACACACGGAATTTCAATTGTAGAAAATAGCATGCAAATTTAATTCAGTTTCATTTCAAAACAGGTAAAAAGCTGTCATGGCTACAGCAATCAGGATATACAAAATTATGTTTTTATTGCCAAGATAATGATTGTACGGGTAAGTTATAAAAATCACATCTTGAACAACCGCTGTTATTCTTTCACTTAAATTAAAATCATTAATCATTTCATTTGTTTATAATAAATTCCATCAACAACAAATATAAATTGAATTGTACAAAATTAACGAGTAATCGGCCACCGTGGGTTCATTTTGAAAATAAAATGAGCGTACACGGTATTTATGAATCAAATAATTGCACTAAAAATATGAACTTAATTCGATTTTGTACAGTAAGTATCCTAAAAAAGAGTAATTGTTGTTTAATTAGCTACAAATATACACATACACACATGCCCGTTACAGCCGTAAATGTCAAATGTGATTGGCACTCTCATTCCTTAGGATATCTCTTAAAGAAATTAAAACACAATTCTTGAACTGCAGTCGACCCTCTAATAAAGTTGTGAATCTAGTCATTATACATTATCTGTATTATTACAAAAGTTAAAATTAAATAGGCAATACACCCTGGCACAGTTTAAGATCTGTATCTTGGTAACCGAGCATGAGCCATGTTTCAACGATAACGTTAGTCTAGTGAAGGCTTACGGCTTACACCCTCACCCACACGCTTACTTGGCTAAACAACGAGAAGCTCGCTGAAGGGAATAGAAATTGCGATTCCAATTAGTCCTATTCTCAAAGTATTTATTCAAATAATTATTCTTCAGCGCGACACTTCAAACGAGTAATTGCTGGTTAAGCAGAACGCCTGTAATAATAACTAGTTTTATATTTTAACTGGTTTCTGCATCTCCTCAAAATATTCAGATTTGCAACATTACCAGATGGGCAGCGACGTGTTCAACGGTTTGATTGAAAACAGTCAAATAGTTCAACAACTGCTTTGGTGCAAGAATATCAATTGCTCACAATTTCCTCCAGCTTGGAAATTTCACTGATGACTTGATCCTTATTTTTAACTTTCTCCAGCTGGTCTTTTTCGGGATTTTCAATTTCGCCGTTTATCAATTTACTCTCTAAGACTTCTATTTCTCTTAGCTTCTTCTTTAGATTCTTTAACCTCTTAGCAGGGTCAGCCGGCACATGTGATTGGAGAGATTTCTTTACACTACTCGAAGAACTCAAAGAGGCTTTCGCAAAGGACTCTGTCATTTCATCGGCAACTGTTGACAATAAGGGTACTTTATTTATACTATAATAAAATATTGTGATTTTTTAATATTGGTTTGAATAAATTATGTACATAACTAAACAGTGAAAATAATCATGTATATTATACAACATTTGGTTACTTATTTCATAAATTAACTTAATTCATAGATAAATTGTTAGACTGCTTGAATTGATAACTTTAAAAAATATTTATGGAATCAAAGTAACCTATTTTCATGCCTTGAATCTTGTTTCATAAAAAAATATATATAAAATATAGGAGTATCATTACCAGCTGTGAAATCCATGTATACTATTTTCTTGAAGAGGACTACAGATGTCTCTAGAATAGTTGGTTCAAATGTATTGAAGGTTTTAATTTGGAACATATTTACAACTTTAAAAAATTTGATGTGTGGATGTTCTTACAATGGAATCGGTGCATTGTGTAGAGTGATCACTTAGGCCAGCTCATACAGGTTGTAAGCCCTAGGAAATTTTATAAAAGACTTTCCTTCCATACACATTTCTCATAATAATAGCTTCGTCTCTATAAGACTTTTATTATTTATCTTAAGTAAATAAAATATTTTATTGATTTATAATGAAATAAGGTTTGTTGTACATCAATAAACCCAGCATTTTACCAACTTCCAGACAGTGCTCCAACTCATCTGACAATATGTTAAAGTATTATGACTTATAAAGATGTTTGAGTACTCACGAAAACGGCGCTATATAAATGATCCAATTATTATTATTATTATTAATCTGTTTTTGTTAGGTTTGTGTCTAAAATTGTGTGTGTATTAGTTCTGGTCATCAAATAATTTAAAGAATAAATTTTAACGCGATGTGCCAGGAAAGCGAAGAGGATGAAAAACATCTTTGAACATTGAATGTATAAAACTTTCAAAACAATAACTTGATAAGACATTTACTTTATTCTTAAATGTCTTATAATTTCAAGCCACAAAATGTTTTCTTGCTTTGAAAAATTAATAACTTGATAATTACCACTCTTTTTTTTCTTCTTTTTATCATCAGCCTTTAGAATTAAACCGGGGACTGGACATTTTGTCTGGGCTTTCTCTTTAGCCTCCCGCTTGGCTTTCGCTTCCGCAACTATCTCGGGCGGTAGCCCGACTGGACAATTGTTGGTCTGGCGGGCGGCAAACTGCCTCCCTTTGCTCTCGTACAAGGGGACCTCTTCTTGGGGCACATACCCGTCCTTCACTCTGCGAGGCTTTCTCCAAGTCCCGTCGGGACGCTGTGACGCCGGTATAAAAGAGCCCCCTCAAAAAGAAACCTCACTCTTATTATCAATAATAATAATACAACTTGTGATTCTGTATTTATAAGCGGAACCTTAAATAATTGCCTCTCATTACTATTTTTTATTTCTAACAGTTCTCAGTCTTAAACAGTTCTAAGTTTTAATTCAATAACCAATCATTCGTCAGCTTTTGAATTGAAAGATGGTCGAAATTTTTACGTCTCGCATTCCCGCTGCATGCTGCGTACGTTCCATATGCATGTTTCCATTACAACAAACAAATTTACCCTGAATGCGCCAATAAAAGTATAACTTCAAAAATAACAGCCATATATTATTATGACTCATCACATCAAAATCTGAATTAGTGTCTTCCTGCACAAGAATTTGCAATTAGAATTAATAAAAATTAATTAGCCAATCTATAAATTTTTCAATCAACCCCATTCTACACTTAACATTGAAGGAAGGTTTTTGTGTAAATATTTCTCTGCAACCTTAATGTAAGTAGCAATCACACTGGCTACACATCCCTGAAACATTATAAGTATGGAGATGTCAACATTTCAGGAAAATTCAAAGCACATTCAAGAATCAGACTTACAGAAGACGAGCTTGGAGTTTAGGCGAAAATCGAGTTTAGGCGGACGCTAAAAATTCAATAATCAAAATTTTATTTATAAAGCATGCATCATGAAAGCAGAGCTGCATAAATCAGCAGCATCGATAATTGTCTACAAATTTTATCACAGCTTGATTCTATTTTATAAAGGATAAAACTGCAGGTTGGATACTTAAATTCATTTTCATTTTTATTATTTTTGTATATTTTATTAAACTTGCAAAGAAAAAATTCAATTATGCCAGGCAAAAAATTATAAGCCAATTATTCCAAGCAAACTGCACGCTCATAGAACAATTGTAGTATGTAGTAAAATTATGCAAACGTAAATTGAAATTGTCTCTTTGTAGTTGCCTAACGTTCGAGATTCCGAAGCGTGTCAGCAGATCCTGAATTTCTTTCAAAGTGTATCAAACCTGGAAGGTTAATATATCACTGAGATTTTCTGTTACGCGTGATGCTGAATCAATTAATAATTACGGCATATTCTTGGACATGCCTCAGTTAGACCTGCTACAAGTCAGATTGCAAATGAAAATAGCGCCATTGATTGATAAAACGCTACCACTATCGTTAAAACTTATAGTCATTTATACATAAATAGTTAACTATGTATGACATGGTCCATGAATTTTAGCCTGAAAATTAATTTTAAGTACTGTATGTAAGCTCGACAAATATTATTTTTGCAATTAATAACACACGGAATAATCCAAGACTATGGTCCTGTTGTTCATACAATGAAAATAAGTATTTCACTATATAATTTAATGTCCTGTTAATTTAATCTAACTAAAATAATCGTAATCTAAATTAAACAAACCAAACCTAATAACCTAACCTAACCTCATATATTGCCTATGAAATGTCAAAATATGCAGTGCATTTTTCGAAACTTTAAAGTGTAATATCTTATTTAATACTTACTTTTTAAACGTAAATTATCTTTCATTTTGTTATTAGCACATTCAATAATATAGTGAAATAATCATTTTCGTTGTATATGCAATGGGACCATTATCTTGTATTTAGCCTAACACACATTGTAAACTTTTGTACAGTTGATTTTTAAGGGTATTTGCGACGTATAATGGTGTGTTTATGTTACAATGGACAATGGAAATAGCTAAACATTTAATGAAAAGTATTAGACAGCTGAAATTGCGAGGGAAACATATTTTGTAAAATAATTCAAAAGCTTAGGAAATAATACGATAAAATTTCAGTTGCATCGGAGATAGTATTTAAAATATTAAATTAAATCAAAAATAGTTACTTAACAAACAAATTTATGCAAACTCTAAAATATTAATTAAAAACGCATTTTTTACCATCGTTATTTTTTGAAGCCATGGAGCTCTCGGAAGACATTTATATACAATTATTTTATGACTCCCGAAAAGAATAAATTCAATCTGCGCCCAATAAAAAGATCGTTCCCCAGAACTATCCCCGCTAGCCCTCCGCCAGCCGCTAAATTTGACAACCAGAACACCAACCTCAGCATTTATCATTGATAAAACTTTAGACGATTTTCAGGATTCTGGGCAATTCTGGGTAGGACATCGAGCAGGTCGAAGCAATACTTTCAAAACTATTTGTGAGATTTCAAATTAATCTTCCGCCGCATGGCAGAAAATGAAATTATTTTGCTTGTTAGGTACAACTATAATATTATTATGTAAATTGTACACAAGGAATGTTTCTGACAATAATTACCGATCCTACCTTTTCATCATTACGAAATTGAATTTAATAAATATCTTTTGGAACATATGTATTAAATTAAAATACATTCGTGGACAGCATATCCTAGTATATTGCATCGGCTGCGAGCTCTTTGAAATCTCAAATTTCTTAAGAAATATCTCACATTTCACTCCATCTCTAACGTAATACTATTATTACGCTATCTATGCGTAATACTGACAGACAAGGTTCAACATTAAAGAAGTCAAGTGCTTTTGCTTTGATTATACGAGTATAAATTGATAAACCCGCCGTTGTCGACAAAAGGCTTATGCGCCGATATATTAGTTCCCATTATCTAAATATAATAATTGCGTTGTCTGTTTATCTGTCTGTAGCGTCCGTTACTTGCTGGAACTACGCTGGAATTACAACTTTATATAATTAGAGAGACATGCAATCAGCGTGCAACACGCAACGGCTCAGACATCACGCAAGGATCGCCCATCAAATTACACGGTCTTTACATTTTTATATTATAATTTTATAATATTTAGTTTTGTGTTCAAGCGAATCAGGACAATTAAAAAAAACAAATGTTTTTTTTCATGTGTTTTTAGCTTGCAATTATAATATCCCGTGTTTTTTCCCGAGTGTAGGGCTAGTTCTTAAATTATTTTTTGATGGTACATTAATACACTATTGTTTTAATTTAATAGAAGAATCAACTTCTGAAATATTTTGTGGTGTTATTTCTGATGGAAATTCATCTTCGTCGAATTCATCATCATCGATCGTATTATAATATGAATCCAATTATTCAGCCAGCGCAGCAGTTTCATTCTCTCCCAAACGTTTTGTGGTTATGGTAGATGTGTCGGACAAGATCTGATTATGCGGCCCTGAAAAGGGCCCTTCGTCTAAAGATAGACGACGATATCTTTAGACGATGGATTGTCTAAAGATAAAATTATGTGGCCCTGAAATAGCTTTTCATTCCAAAATAAGAGGAAAAGTATTGAGTCCTGAAAAGAGCCTTTCAACTGATGACGACACAAATTATATGTCGCTGAAAACAGCCTTTTAATTAACACCGAGATGTAAATTTTTGTGACCATGAAAAGAGGACCCTTTCTTCCACGAATAGACGAGATTCTGGTGACCCTGAAAAGTGCCTTTGACAAAACACGTATACGGCTTGGAAAATGGCCTACGGGAAAAGGGACACCACATCAGTGAAACCAGTGTTCTTAAAAATTGTTTAAGACTGTGTTTACTCAATTCATAGGGAATTGTAAACGCGAGCGCGCAAAAGGGCACAAACATGTTGCGTTACATGTTGTAAATTAAATTCATATATCAAAAAAAGTTTTTAGCAAAGAACCACAAACTTTTTTTTGCTTTTGTGGATCTCCAAAAAGTGTACGACAGAGAGACAAGACGAAAGTTATGGAAGATTTTATCTGAGTACGGGGTGAAGAGTAAGCTCATACAGACAATTGCATCGCTGTAGAAGAGATGTAGTGCTTGCGTGAGAATTATTGGGGCATCAGGTGCCTTTACGTAGACTAGTTGATTGCAACTATGATGATATAATATGATGGGTAGGAAAGGAACAAACACTAGGATTTTGAAGATATATTATTATAGATGTCTCATAGAAACGAAAAAATATTTTTTATGGGAATGTAAGTATGAAAATCTTTGGTGTTCGTAGGGCTTACGACCTGTCCTATGGCTGGCTTAAGTAATCATTTTACACGATGATGTTCACCATTTCCACCCATGATACAATACCACATCGATCACATTTTTGGAAGTTGTATATATTTAAGTTTTACAACCCACATATGTGTTGTAATTAACATTAGTACCACCAGCGTTCAAAGCTTTTAACATTTCCCCAATCGAATACAGATATCACTAATGAGGTATCTATATTGGAATTTTTTAAAGCAATATCCTTTATATGTGTAATGAAGTTCCACCCGATTATTAACATTATACTAGAATACGCCTGAAAATTATTTCCAATTTTTTAATTCCTTTTTAGACCACTTTTTTTATATTCTAAATATTTTGAGTTTGTCCAAATTTTTCAGTGAACTTAGTACTGGATTTTTATCCCAAGAATGAAAATTACCCTGGAGATAAATATTCCCCTGGGATTAAAATCCAGTACCTACTGTGTTCAATGAAAAATTTGGACAAACTCAAAATATTCTGGACTAGGATTTTGGTTGTACCAAACAGAAATGTATATTGTCACCATGGCTTTTAAATCTGGAATTATCTGAATCTGGAATTGTATGAAAGAACTGAAGGAATGAGAAGTAAGAGCAAAAATGGACGTGCCATGCAGTAGTAGTGGCTAACAGTGAAGCTGATCTTCAGTGCCTGGATGTCCGATGTATGCATCCAGAGTGAACTTATGAAGAATGTCAGCTAATCGAAAGTGGTGTTCAAGAGAGAAGAAAGAATGACTAAGTGTGATATAATTGTAAACAACGAATTCTTAGAACAAGTAAATGAGTTTGTGTACATGGGAAGTATTTGTTTAGCAGATTTGGGAAGTATATGTTTAGTAGACGGCAAAGCTGAGAACAATATCGAAAAGAGAATGAGACTGCGGGTTGGGACGCCAAATAAGAACCTGTCAAAAGAAGCAAGACTAGCGGTACATAATAGCGTTCTAGTGCTCTGATGTATGGAAGTGAAGCCCCTTAAATTGGCAAAAAACGAATGAAAGTAGACTGATTGCGGTGAGAATACGGTCACTAAGGCGCTTGTATGGAAAATCTTTGGTCGGTAGAATGAGCAATGACCAAATTAAAAGTGAACGTAATGCTGGCTGTAGTGTGGTAGACAGAATAAAGAAAGGAGTGCTGAGATGGTTTTTGGTTATGTATAATGTATGAGCGAGGAAAGGATGGTTAAGAAAATATATGGGGCGAGTGTTGAAGGTAACAGGAATACAGGGCGTCCACGAAATACTACAAGTATGCGACGATAGCCCTGTTAAAAGCCTCAACAACCGTAGAACTTGCATGAGACGATCTATGAATGTAGCCGAAGCAAAAGTAGTGTGCCAAGATAGAAGGATGTGGCGTTCTATTCTCTTTGCCTGTTAGTTAATAGACATCGTATTAATATATATTTTTAACCAATATGTAAATATCAGTTATCACAATCATCATGCCAAAGAAATATAACTTCTACAGCGTGTACGTGGGTACACGCTCTTCCATTTTTTTATCGCGTCTATAAAATCCCTTTGCAATAATAAGCTTTATTCCTTCGATACTTCGATTTAGAAAATATCGATTCTTTTGTCTATGGTCTTATTTAAAACTCTGGCATCATTAATTTTCCTTTTATAAAAAGGAAAAGAAGCGAAAATTAAAAACAGTGACCGACGGCAAGTGACTGTTTTTGGTCTATATTCTGTGGTGACTGTCAGTGACGGTGAGGAGTGAGCGAGAGGGGCTGCTGGTTGCCAGTTCGGCTTGGCGTAGTTGTTCTAATTGTCAGTTCGTTTGCTATTTATTGTGCAATATTTTGTCATCTTCAAAATACCCTAATCGATCGAGAGCATTATTCTGGGATTTGAAACGATGTCGGAAGAAATATTAAACGTTCCAGTAAAAGAAAACATGTTATTCTCTCAGATCACCGCGAACAGTCACGTGTCAAGTGATGGTGCAATACCTCCCGAATTCTTGATAGAGCAGCAGGAGTCGTCGCCAGAATTCTGCGATTCAGATTTAGCCATAGCGCAGGCTTTACAAGCTCAATTTGATTTTGAATACTCCGAGCAAATAAAAATTAACGAGAGGAAGAGGAACGGACTCTACAAATACGAACTGTTTCCTGATCAACTTCTCCAAGAGCCCGAAGAGGAGACGGACGAGCGAGAAGAGTGGGACCATTTTGAATCAAACGAGAGGGAGTATGCCAGTATACCTTCGTGCGGGTATAAAATTCGGGATGGTAAAGTCGTCACGAAACATGACAAGACGCTGTCCGCCAGGAGGAACGCGAGCAAGGTTATGGAGTTCCCTCCGGAATTCCAAACTGGCGATGCCGCGTCTTTCGACATGCAACTCCCCAACAAAGTGTTCAACAGTCTAAAGGCTCATTCAAGGGCGCAGCAATCGAAGAAAAACAAAATGTTGGACAGGAAGGAAAGTCACGCCACCGCTGTCTTGGGTGTGGACGAGCCAACGCGATTGTTACTCTACAAGTTCGTCAACAACGGCATGTTAGAAAAGGTCAACGGAGTCATTTCCACGGGAAAGGAGGCTGTCGTCGTTCACGGAGACAGTGACCCCACTTACAGCGATATGGTTCTGCCCAAGGAATGCGCTATCAAAATTTTCAAAACTACACTCAATGAGTTCAAAACCAGGGACAAATATATCAAGGATGATTACAGATTCAAGCAACGGTTTTCAAAGCTTAATCCCAGGAAAATTATACATATGTGGGCTGAGAAAGAAATGCATAACTTGATGAGAATGCACAAGCTGGGATTAAAATGTCCCGAAATGATTTGCCTGAAGAAACACATTCTTGTCATGTCCTTCATAGGCGAAAATCACAGGCCAGCCCCCCAGATAAGAGAAGCGACACTGAATTCTCATGAATGGAGGTCAGCGTACAGGCAAGTGGTGCATTACATGGACACTCTGTATAACAAAGGGCGTCTAGTTCATGCGGATCTCTCCGAATATAATATTCTGTGGCACGATCGTCACTGCTGGTTTATAGATGTCTCTCAGTCTGTGGAACCGACCCATCCTAACGGTTTGCAGTTCATGCTCAGGGATTGTAATAATATAGCCACGTTTTTCAAAAAGAAGGGTGTCGAAGAGGCCATGACAGCGGAAGAACTTTTCGAAAGCGTCACGGGGGTGCAGGGAAGCGAATTGGATATACGAGAACATATGCATATCAAAGGGCCATCAGCGCATGAAGTTGATCAGCTGCACGACGACAGTATCGATAATTTCAGTAATCGACAACAGTATCCTTTTGATTTTGCCTGGGACGAAAGCCAGGAAAAGAAAAAGCCCCAAAAGTTTTCAAAACAGAATGAATATCAGCACAAAAATGTTCAGCACAGCGGCCTGAGGGACGAATTTGAAGAAATGTGGATTCTTAGCAAGGGAGGAAAAAAAGATGAATAATAAACACATCTCTAAAGTAAAGTTTTAATCAGAAAAGTTTGATTAAAAGCATTATAGCAGTTTGCGGAGCAATTTGTATTTGGGCCACTAAAGCTCAGTTTGGATGTTGAGAGAAAGTGCATAAATCGGACACAGCAGCCTTTATTGCTCAAGAAAAAATAAACATGTTTAAGAATCATTTATCTGGTGGTATATGAATGAAAAGCAATTGTATTCACTTATTTATTACAATAATTTTAATAAACATTATTATTACCAGACTAAATTTTTTTAGAAAACTTATAAAGCCATTTTTTATAATAAGCATTCAGGTTCAGGATAAATTGAGACCAGAATAAATGGTAGATATGTAAGTGCGCAGACATCCAGTGTGAGCAGGGTTTTGACTTAAAACTTTGTAAGTAAAATGATCAAAGGAAAATCTACAGCAACAAAAGCGTAGGTTGAAAGGTACACATGTTCAAGTTTTAACCTCCGAGGGCCAGTCGGTTAATCAATAGTAAAGCAGAGCCCAGATTTTCACATTTTCCACCAGTCTAACTCATTTCTAACTATGTAACTTACTGATCAAATAATCGGTCCTCAATGACAATTCACGCGTCATAGTTGGAACTGCATTTTGATGAGATTGCATATTGCTGCAGGAGTCCAGAGCCATCAGACGCCTTTCAACTTTTTTTTAAATAGAATGCGAAAACGGAATACATATTGCATCAATATTCTTTTTGTTTTCAAAATAAACTAAACACTTGGGCTATTGTTAAAATAGGAATAACTTGCTGGTATCCTGGTCACTAGGCGTGTGTCATGATCATTACACCAACGAGCTACATTATTTTAAGGTCAAACCTCATTTTTCAGCCTAAAAAGTGAATAAATTTACATTTGGCACCGAGAATGTCATCCAATTATTCAGAAGTCCATTTTTAAAAATGAATAAATGTCGAATCGTGCTAGCTGCACATAAACATTTCTATCAGATACTTTCTCGAGTCTACATATCAACATTTCTAATGCACAGCAGGTAAAAAAAACAAAATTTTTCAAATTTCCCATATTTCATGAATAGCCTAATATTTTTCAATAAAATCTTGTTTTTCTTTTTAAACGCTTCTAGAGACCCAATTATTGAAGTCCTCACATCACAGAAAAAAATATAGGTAATATTGAGTATATCCACTATATATCTATACCATGAAAAATAATAATTATAGTCGAACTACTAGCGAACCCATAAAATATTACATATAAACTGGAGTTTTTCAGTTCCCTAAACACAAACCTTTCTGTCTTACCTTACCGTTTTTTCCAACTTCCCATATTTTTATAAAAATGCTAAAGTGCACATATCGTCTCTTATTAACCTAAAACTAAAACTCGCTAACCGCAATATTGGCCAAAATGAGTTATGAATGCAAACATTTGTTTTTCCCATGTCTAATCCAGGTAAAAATCAGTAAGTGGATATTCCGTGTCCATTTATAGTTATTTAATGGTAAAACTCATAATTAGAACAATCTCAAATCATTTTAATATCACATTTTGAATGTTTAATCTCATCTCAAAACTATTCCGTTCGTTACATACTGAGTTTTACCTCTAAAGGGACGATATTAGGAATTGAATTGGTGGCAAAAATATTTTTTTTTACACATCCCCGTACATTTTTGCAGAGGTACAATTCCGAGCAGTTGGAGCATGGGCGCTGCCAATATGCGTGTCCTGTTGTAACAAGATCAGTTCTATTGTTGTGTTATAGTATTTGACATTGACAGAATTCTTACATACACAATGCAGCATGACACCCAAAGTGATCCAGTTTTACAAACTTTTTTCCTAATTAACATGTACGTACATAGGGGGTGTCTCATAGCTAGTAGCAAAAACTTTACTGGTGGATTCCTGCCTTGTGATATTGAATGAATAAAACAAAACAATCCCTTATATAATACTATTGACTCGTAAAAAAAAGTTATATTTTTACTTACCATTATGCGTTTTCTCCGTGGGGGTAAGCGGAGGATAAAGCGTCACACTCTTTTGTCCTGACATACAAATCTAGCCTCATCCACATTCATACATCTTCACATGCAGGCTCGACTGTTGTTGAGGCTTCCAATGGGACCATCTTCCAGTATCTGGTTGTGCCACGTCTTCCGCGGCCGCCCCCTTTCTGGCACTGTCAACACTTGTGTTATACATATATCTTTCTTACCCTTGTTTCCTCATTCATTCACTCAACATGCCCAAACACCTGAGCGACCATTTTTTAATTCTATTATTTATGCTAAGATAAGCTTTACATATTATATTTTTTATAGTGAATAAATGAGACAAAACATATATTTCGAGACTCATAAAAATATGATCTTGGTTATGTTGAATGAATTAAATATAACATTTACTCACAATTACGCTGTATATAATAACTGCGAACGAAACTAAAATCCACCTTTAAACTCAACATTTTACAAGTTCTGATGTGCTTTATTTTGTGTAATATGATGGATGCATTAGTCAATTTGGAAGAATCGGATTATGTATCATTATCTCTTTTTCGCACATTTGGTGCATGGATCTTCAATGTATATGGACAAGTGAAACGAAACATAATACCCGATACCAACAAGCTGCGATAGTAACATTCCAATAACGATTATGGTACGACAGAAATTAATCGCAATATTTACTCTTTTAACGTAAGGTACCTAGTTTTTATTATAGAATTATATATTTTAAATCTTTCGATTTAAGGTTACACCAAATAAAGACCGAATTGCTTGATTAATTATCGCGTTATAGGTATAAATATTAATTTGAGGGATCCTGGATACCCCCTTTCGGCAAGGCTGGTTTAATAGTTACTTATTAAATTAATAATACTTATAAAAATAAATTAAGATTGATCAAAAATTGAACAATTAAATAAGATGAAATAAAATATACATTTCCAGCAAGAGCGCTCGCCGACTGAACTGTCCAATAATGCAAGTATACCCCACAAATACTTAAAACTTGATGGATGAAGGCTAAAGGAGCATAAAATGTATCGACATGATGAAGAAAAATCCTTATAATTGTTTTCAACAATCATACAATCACTATAATTATTTTACCATTAATTTTTATTAACAAGTCTATTAAAACTATACAATTAAAATTATTTTGACTTGCACTAATAAATGCCATAATAAAAATAAAAACAGCTTTAAACATAAAATAAGAGACTAATTTAACATTATCTGGTAGCTATGAGAATGAGGAATTATTTACTTTCCAACAGTAAATTTGGATACACCTTCCAACAGACCAATGTAGGCGGAGTGCTCATACGATGTACTGAAGTCTGACAGCTTCTCGGCAAACTCGTTGCTGACACCCTTCTCCTCCAGCAGGTTCATCAAAAGGTCGTAGAGATACTACAAAACAAAAATACAAATTACCACACACTTCGCAAGAGAAGATGATTAATTGCAAAAAGAAAATTATGTTACCCCATCTAAGACGTCACCAGCAACAGCGTAAGTCTTTTCGTTCCATTCCCCTTCGTACATGGTTATCTCATCTATACCGAAAACATCATCTGAAAAATAAATCCAATATTAAACACAAACAACTTTTTTTAACGTTTTACCTATTGCAGTTTGTAGTATACTGATACATAATTCTTGTATATTTCTGCAACACTGTACAAAAATTGATATTGCTTTGAAACATGCATATGAATAATAGGGTACAGGGAAAACTATGCTACAAAGTAAGCTTTTCATTCCAATATTGCATTTAAGCCAGAGACATTTAACAAAATAAACATTTTCTGACTACTCTATAGCGCATGGAGCCAGAAATTTCGCAATCCTAAATTCCAACGCAATTTTACATTAATCATACTATTCTTCACAATCACTTAAATTGAATTCATTTTTAAAACAAAATATGTATTGAAATTGCAACTACACAGATCTACTCTCATTGGTACCCTAACAATGAAACAATCGTGTTATGACCATTAATACAGTAGCCGGCAAACATCTTGAAATTTTACGGCGTAGTGGGGGAAAGTTTCCGCATGTACCATTCCACCAACGAGACCCAAATTTTGTCTTCTGCGCATTCCCTCACTACGCCAAAGAATTTCAAGAAGTTTGCCAGCAACTGTATATAACATTGTATACTTAGCTAATATGACATGGTGAATATTATATTTATTTATATATATTGGTGCAATACAGCACATCCGTAAAAGCTTTTCAGATTACAACAAATAAGTTACAGAATCATGTACCAATGATGTGCACCACACAGTGTCAGAGAAATAAAATAATTATGTATAATCAGAATGTACAAACATGGCAAATTATTGAATGCAATATTTTTCATTTGTCATAGCCCGCTTGGATGGTGTGTCAGTTATGTTATGAATGTGTTATGATGAGTTTCGGTGTGTGTAGGTTGTGCGGGGTGGACTTGACGAGAACCGAGCTAATTAAGCGAAAGTATGTTTTTTAAATGTACAATATTGTCGTGAAACACATACAGATTACTTTCACAATTTATTGAACTATTTATGGCACGATTTATAGATGAGTTTATAGCAGCATTAGTTTTACAGTCATTTGGGCGGAAAAGTGTTTGCATATAATTGTTGTAAGCTACACAATGCTAGCGATTCTTTTTTGCTGCTACATAGCAAGGAGAAGGTCGGGTAGTCTAAAGGATTTTTTATAACGTTTCCATTTTCTAAAGAATTTAAGTTTTTTGATTGTTATTTTTATTAATGGTTCCAGATATACAGGGTTGTTTGGAAAACATTAATAACTTCGCAGGCCTATATTCCTGCCTTGATTATGAGTCGAAAATGTTCAAACTATCAAAACCTAATATCAATAGTTTTGGAGATATGTGACACCAAAGTTCACATTTTTTTCTCAACATTTCTGACTTATTTTTTGTAAAACATTGGACTTTCATTACAGAAACGTATATTGATTAAGAAAAGTTTATTCGTTTCAATACAAGTTAAATAAAATGATGAAAACCCTGAAAAATTCCCAATTGGAATTTGAAGGTTTTTATTATTTTATTTGACTTGTATTAAAGGGAATGAATTTTTCATATTCGATAAAAGTTACTGTAATGATAGTCTAACGTTTTACAAAAAATATGTCAGAAATTTTGGAAAAAAAATGCAAACTTTGATGCCGCATATCTCCAAAACTATTGATATTAGATTATAATAACTTGAACATTTTCCACTCAAAATCAAGGAAGGAATATAGTCCTGCGAGGTTATTAATGTTTTCCAAATAACCCTGTATATCTGGATTCCCCAACTTTCCCAAATATAATAGTATAGATAAAGGGGATTCCGCAAGGTAACATTAAGAACACCCCTACACGGTTGCGATCCAATTTATTGTTAATTTTTATAACTTGCTAAAAAAAATTGAATTATTTTACTTAAAATGTACAGATTTATGCATGGCGCAAGGGTCTAAAAATTATATCCAATTTTTAGACCCCTGAATTAATCAACTGTTAAATTTATATTTTGGGTCGTATTTGTTTGAAACTTTTTTAAAAAAAAGACAAATTTTAAATTATGAGGATTGGAATTAATGTGGATTTACTGTGCGAATATTATTTTAGAGTTGATAGAAATCAGTATTTCACACATATCTACTGATTTCTCACAGAAATTTTAGCGTCATGAAAAAGTATGTTCTGGCTATTTTTTAGTGCGTTATCATAATAATATAATCATTTTATACCGAGAACAGGGCGGACAGTAATTAATTAACAACCGTATTATGTCGATCATCAGTTATTTTAATAAATAACTACTATGATTATACTTTAGTATTCAATGTTGGAAAAGAAATATGTGGTACTGTAACTTTCCTGACTAAAAGTGAGAAATATTGTGGATGGCAGACATGAACAATGATATTTACACAAAAATTATTAGTAGTTATTACACAAGAAAAATGCACATTTTCTTGAAGCAGAATTGAAGGCATTACTAATAACTATATTAATAAAGGTTAATTATCACATACTATATCCGTCACCTTCTTGCGCGGGTTCGTTATCCTGAACAAAGCTGCACGTGAAGCTGAGCGTTGACGATCCTCGTACAATGTCCACTTCAAACTGGGGTTTTGATCGCATTTCGGAAAACTCTTGTTTATCGGGTGACTCATCCACGTCCGAGGGTTCAGAGTCCACTGTGTGATTTACATTGAAAGTGATGTTGATTCTGAAAATAAATTATTAATGAGGACAGATCTTTATCTTATATTTGTGACACATAATTTGTTCCAAAAGAACACGTACATCTCGCTAGATTATTTCTGAGGCTCAGTCAGAAACCTGGCTCTGGCATGAAGTTGTGGATACTTTTTACGTCTTAATTAAATTTACTCTATATTTTCAGACAAAGTTAAAAAAAAAATTGGATATTCGTGTCAAACAAAGCATGTACCAAAGGAAAAGTAAACCATTTTTTAATATTATCTGAAAATATAGAGAAATTCGGATCGTTTAAAATAGTAAAACGAAAATCGATTTTTGCAAATTCGACAGTACATGTTGGGACCATATCATCCATTGTCACATCAGACGGCCTGGGTGGACTTTTAGATCTGACGGTAGTCATCAAAGCTATAACGGTCCGCATAAATTTCAACTTCACTTTGATTTTCTTATGTATCTTCCCATTGAAAAAAAACAAATATATACTGATATTGCTTTTATTTCATGATTGCAAATAATGACAAACTTGCCCACTCTCAATAGGCATCAAAACAAAACTTCTCGAATAATCTGTCTTAAATGTTGACAGGTGTCCTTCGAAAGATGGTATTAAACAATAGTACACGAATTTTGCATCCGTGGCACAGCCGACAGCCAATTGCAGACATCAATGATCGTACAGCAACCAGTTTAGACACAATATTGGCGATAGCCATTATGTGTTTATTATTAGGTCCTTACATATGAAATTGACGTTTTGCCGTACTGGCAAATTTGATCTCAAATATCTTCTCTTTGGTTAGGAATTCCAAATCCAAATTTATACAACTATTTACTCATGTATTTGTGTTTTGAAAATTATAATTCATTTGTTTTTTCCTCAATTGTTTTTTTCTTTGCGTCACTCAGTTTACAAAATGAAAAACTTGAAATATCGCGTTATTTACGAGTACGAGTTCCACCGTGGCACCAGTACTGCAGAAAAGGCTCGAAGGATTAATGATGTGTATGGCGACGGTGCCGCAAAAGAAAACACAGTGCGTTTTTGGTTCCAACGTTTTCGTTCTGGAAATTTCGACCTGCAGAACAAGCCACGTGGACGGCCGGAGACCAAAGTTGATAATGAAGAATTGAAGGCTATTGTGGAAGCGGATCCATCGCAAACCACATCCGAGTTAGCTGCAGGTTGCGGTGTTAGTGATAAAACTGTTTTAATCCACTTGAAGCAAATTGGTAAGGTGAAAAGCTTGAAAGGTGGGTACCTCACGAATTGAGTGAAGCAAATCAACAAACGCGCGTTGACTGCTGCGTTGCATTACTCAACCGGCACAATAATGAAGGGATTTAAATCGAATCATTACCTGTGATGAAAAGTGGATCCTGTACGATAATCGGAAGCGCTCATCGCAATGGCTGAACCCTGCCGAACCAGCCAAACCATGCCCCAAGCGAAAATTGACTCCAAAAAAGTTACTTGTGAGCGTTTGGTGGACTAGTGGTGGTGTCGTTCACTACAGCTTTCTTAAATCTGGCCGGACGATTACGGCAGATGTCTATTGTCAGCAACTGCAAACCATGATGGAAAAGCTAGCTGCTAAACAACCGAGGCTGGTTAATCGCTCTAGGCCACAGCTGCTTCATGATAACGCTAGACCACACACTGCACAACAGACGGCTACCAAATTAGAGGAGCTTCAATTGCAATGTCTAAGACATCCACCGTACTCTCCGGACCTTGCCCCAACAGATTACCATTTTTTTCGAAATTTGGATAACTTCTCGCAAAGGAAAAATTCAACTCCGATGGGGCAGTCCAAACCGCCTTCAAAGATTTTATTGATTCCCGTCCGATTGGTTTTTTTTAGTAAAGGGATCGATGAACTACCTATGAGATGGCAAAAGTGCATAGATAGCAATGGTACATACTTTGATTAAATAAATATATTATAATAAAAAAAAATCGGCTTTATGTTCCTCCCATACTAAACGCCAATTTCATATGTAAGGACCTAATATGAAATAGTAAGTAAAAGTATATTATAATACAAAAAATCAACAACAAAACCAATACAGGTAGACCAAAAACTAACTAAATTAACATTTAATAGTACAACAGCAAACTTCACTATTTTTTTATAATTGTAGATAGTAGTTTTACACGAGATATTGTTCAATTATAAGAGCTAGATTGGAACAAAGTAGTCGTATTTAACCCAGTTTATAAGGAAAAATTGTGATTGGTTAGAAAATGAAATAAGCTGGCCCGAAGGAATCATCTCTGAAGCTGTGAATATTGAACAGGAATTACAAATTACGGTTTTGACCGGCGGCCTGATAACGTCACGGAATATTTAAAATTTGAATTACTCCGTCGGTAGGTATAATAGGTACTTCACTACGAATTTCGAAAATTTATGACAATTGGTTCACAGATGACAGCAACTTCGGTTTTTTGGGAAGAAATCAAATAATAAAGAGATATTTTTAGAGATTTTTGACATAGATATTTGTCTAGACATGTTTCGTTTTCAGTCAATCAATTATTTAATTACATGATGGTAAACTTAATTTACAAAGAGAGGGAGTAAAATAAAAACTTGGTTTTTATGGGTTAGTTTTTTTAACAATACTTTCTTATTGATTGTGTCATTTGTATTACACTTCATAGGTACAAAATAACATTTTTTATATGTGAATATCTCAGAAACATGACGCTTTAGGATTTTATGACCGAATAGTTTTATTTTTGTATGAAAGTCCTCTATCGATTTATAAACATTTAATTTGTGGCTAAGATTTTTTATAAAATGGCGGCGAATATGCAAACTTTGTATGGGAGAGGTTACAACCCCTTTAAGATTTTTTGCAATAGGGAGATCATACTAATGCCTTAAATTCTCTAGTATCATATCACCTCAAGCTCTCGGTAAAATAATTCCAGAGACGTGTGATGCCTTTTGTTTAATGTTCTGCGAAAAGATTACCTGCAGGTACCTAATAAAATAGTTTTGTTTAAAATATTCATTTATTTAGATTTTAATACTTACGACCGCCAAATTTTGATTTCAGTTTTGCCATCAGGGCACTTAACTACACCAGCATACTTATTTTTAATAAAATCGAGTGAGGCCATAAAATAAAGTTTAGCCTTTATTTATAGTTAAATCTTAAGAGAAAAATACGAATCAAAATTATAAAATATGTTTTAAAAAATATTAACAATTAATTTATATGAATAATTTTATAACCGTATTCATATTGGCATCAGGCTCCAATTCTTTTAGTTTTTGCAGCAATTTTGGGTCGATCATGGTATTTTTTACGCGCTAAAGATACGGTTCCGATTTATAAACTTCGATTTCTTTACAACGCTTAAGACTTTTCATTTAAAAAACATTGCACGCAACATAACCTCTTCCTGTCACAGCTACGACATCACATAATAGAGAGATACTGAGAGCATAGAATAGAGAATATAAACTGAGAGCGCCACACACGCACAGATTTGTCAGCCGCGGCTGCACAGACAAAAAGTATAGAATTTCAATTCTTCTGCGGTCACCTGTACAGGTCTGGAAACCTCCACACGCGAACAGACGTACCTCTACGGTCTACCGGAGCGTGTATGGCCGCCTTAAAAGAAACGGCGCAATTTTGGCTTGAGAATTTCTTTCAGAAATTGACTTTCGACGATTCTAAATTTTACAAAATAATGTTTAGTGACTTCAAATTGTTGAATTACGCAACCGGTAATCAAATTTAAAAAGATTTAGCCGACGAATGCAGGAAGAATTCAGTAGTTGGATTATTTGAAAATCTGAAAATGAAGTGGATGACGAATGATTTACGAACGAAACATCACACTGGAGCTCTATTTGATTCTTCGTAAAGTTAACGAAGGAAAGGAAGAAGATTCTCATTTCTACTATGTATAATCCATATATAAATAAATAAATGCTTGTGCCGCGGCCTGACATAACTTGATGAACAAGCAAAATAATGGTTTTATGTTGAACATGAACTATGCTTTTCCCCTTGCCGTAACAGATTAATTGGATTAAAGGGGTGTTTGTTTACAAGTGTAAACTTTTGTTTCGAGAGTAGCTACAAAGGTCAATATACAAAACAAATAAATAAAAGCAAATTGTAATACCTTGATTTATAAATGTATTTTAAGTATTGGCTTGCAATACCGTGTCGAAAGCAGGGTGAGAACCACAACACCAACACTCACAATAACACATCAGCCCTAATGATAGAACCTGCAATGGAATCCGAAACGTCGGCCAGAAAGGTCGTAATAACACGGCATAATACACCACAAGACACAAACCAGAAGATTCTGAGTGGCCGTGAAAACCTAAGAACATTCTTATAAATGTATTGATCAAGTCAATCACAATTCGTAATTTTCCGGGCCATCGTAAAGCTTTGAGGAGAGGGGGATTGATACCGGGGTTATATTTTTTACATAGTTACTAGAATCTGAGTAAGCGTTATTATATTTTTAAAATTCTACACGCATAGTCCTTTGTATTTTAAAATATTTAATAAAGAAATATATCACATAGACACGTAAAATTAAAAAGTACACTTTATCTCGTAATATTATTTTATTGATTGTTTTAAATAACAATAACACTAAAAAAAGAATTCGTGTAGGTACTGGTTAGACCTAGTGTTTAAAATTAAAAATCAGGATATGTGATAAGCCTGAGCATATTTTTTTTAATCCCAGACAACATGCATTTTCTTGAGATTCACACAAAATGTATAATTTTAATGTAAATGGATTCTAATTTTAATAATAAAATAAAACGACGCTATTGTGTTTATATCTCATCTTGTAAATATTGGTCCACGAATCCACAAGGATGCTTAGGCCCGGTTGTTTCAAGTTCGATCAAAGCAAGCGGTCGATCAAAGCATAGATTTTTACGAAAACGGATCGTCTGATTGGTGGAGAACGTAAAAATCTATGCTTTAAAAGAACGCTTACTTTAATCGAATTTGAAACAACCGGCCCTTAGGGGCTATATCTGAATCTACTGCTACTAAAGAATATAAAAATGTACAGAAATGAGCTGAACCCGTTGTTTAGGAAGGGGGAATGGGTAAGGAAAATTGTTTGTCGAAGACAGCAGAAACAGAGGGCGTCCGCGGAATAATAGTAATAAAACAGTATATTCGGTGTATGAAACTCTTTTATTGTATTTTATACACCTATTAACAGGAAAATGAAAATTTTAATAAAAAATACAACTTTCAATTATAATTAAATGAAGCCAGATCTCTTTTGGCTTTATGCCTTTCCAAAACAAATACGTGAATTTCCTGCCGATTCTTTAGTTGGGTTTTGAAAATATCTAACTTTTATTTATTTTTATTAATTACACGGCTTAATAGCCTTTTACAACAGGTTTATACATAATTAAAATACAACAAACGATTAAATGTAAAAGAAAAATAAAGGGTATAAATGTAAAAAAGTATATATACATAGTTTAAACATAATGAGGTCAGACATATATGTAAAAAAAAGTATATATGCAAAAAAGTATAAAGTAGCAGGTTTATACATAATTAAAATACAACAAACGATTAAATGTAAAAGAAAAATAAAGGGTATAAATGTAAAAAAGTATATATACATAGTTTAAACATAATGAGGTTAGACATATATGTAAAAAAAGTATATATGCAAAAAAGTGTAAAGTAGCAGGTTTATACATAATTAAAATACAACAAACGATTAAATGTAAAAGAAAAATAAAGGGTATAAATGTAAAAAAGTATATATACATAGTTTAAACATAATGAGGTTAGACATATATGTAAAAAAAAGTATATATGCAAAAAGTGTAAAGTAGTGATCTCAGAAATTTTTACTCACCGATAATATAGCAATATTAAATTTGAATAGCCAGGTATATATAAAAAATTTAAGACATTATATAAAAATTTAATATTTTGAAAAGAAATGATCATATAATGATTTTTTAAATTTTGAGAGAGATAGATTTAAAATGTCGACATATGTAGGTAGTTCATTGCCAAGTTTGTGCATCCGAGGTATGCTAGAATTTGAACGATAGTTTGTGTCCAAATTGTCACAATAAAACAGCATGTTTTGGCGGGTCCTACGGTTAGGTACTTTAAAATTAATACTATTCAGGAGTTCGCAACAGTCGAAATTTGAGTGTAATATTTTAAAAAGGAATATTAAATCTGTTAATTTTCTTCGATCTTCCAAGGTTAGGAGATTAAGATTAGTTTGCAAATATTTGTAGTTTATTTGGTCGATCGGAATATGAAGCTTAAAATTTATAAATTTTAGGAATTTACGTTGTACCCTTTCTATATTTTTTATATGAACCCTGTAAAAAGGAGACCAAATGATGGAATTGTATTCCAACTGACTACGGACCAAGGATACATATAAGAGATTTATTACATTAATTGATTCAAAGTCCTGTATTGATCTAAGTATGAAACCTAAGGTTTTCATACTTTTATTCGTAATAATGTTGATGTGACTTTTGAATTCTAGTTTATGATCAAAAATGACACCAAGATCACGGATTTCTGTTATTTTTTCTAGGTTTGTATTATTTATTGAATACGAAAAGGAAATGGGAGATTTATTTCTACAGAAGGATAGTGATTTACACTTATCAACATTTAAAAATAGGTTGTTAGAGATGCACCAATCGTTTAATTTGTATAGGTTAGATTGGAGTGTAAGGCAGTCGCTCACATCTGATATTTCCTTGAAAATTTTAATATCATCCGCAAAAAGTAAAATTTCAACATTATCGAAACATTCGACAATATCGTTGATAAATACAAGAAATAATGCGGGTCCAAGATGGCTACCTTGTGGTAGACCGCTAGTGGCTAGGATAGCTCGGGATGTACAGGATTTTATTTTTACGTGTAGTTTCCTGTTAGTCAAATAGCTTGCAAACCATTTATGTAGTGGGTCAGTTACGCCTAAGGAGTGAAGTTTCTTAAGAAGGATTGTATGAGAAACCTTGTCAAAAGCTTTTGAAAAATCCGTGTAAATGCTGTCAACTTGACGTTTGTTTGTGAAACTTTCAAATATGTACTCCTGATAGATAAGTAAGTTTGTGGAAGTTGTTCTACCTTTAACGAAACCATGTTGCCTTTTGTCTATCACTTTGAGAAGTTCTGGATATATTTGGTCCAGTACCAAGGATTCGAAGATTTTAGGGAGTACTGATTGTATAGAAATTGGGCGATAGTTTTTGACATCAGATTCGCTTCCCTTCTTGAAGATAGGAGTGATAAAACTTGTTTTCCAACGTAGAGGAAACTGTCCAGAAGAAAGCAGGTAGTTGAAAAATTGAGCAAGGGGTCGAGCAAGCACAGGGGCACATTGTTTTAGATATATCGGTGGAATGTTATCCGGTCCTGCAGATTTATTAGTATCCAATGATACTAACTTTTTCTTACAGGATTCAAATGTAATGAGACAATTATATAGATACATGTTGTTATTGAAATTGTGATAAGGTATGTTATTAACAGGTGTGTCTAGGTCGTAAACATTTTGGAAAAAGTCTGCGAAAAGGTTAACAGTATTTTCTGTATTGGTGGCTACTTGATTGTCCAGGTACATTTCAGATGGAAATTCGTTACTGTTTTGGTTAAGTTTTTTTATATACTTCCAAAGATTTTTGGATTTTAAGGCACTGTTTTCAATATAGTTAATGTGTAATCTGTAACATATTTTTAAAATATTTTTACACTCTGCCCGAGTTTTGCTAAATTGAATGTAGTCTTCGACTGAACGACTGTCTTTGAATTTTTTATGTAGGGATTTTTTTAGTTTAATTAGTTCTATCAAATCACTCGTAAACCATTTTGGATATACATTAGGTTTGGGCGTAAAATGTGGAACATGAGAGTTTATTGTATCTTGGAAAATTGAATAAAGTTTTTCGAGAGATTGATCGATATTGATATCACATAGGAATGACCAATCTATGATGGATAAGTGCTGATTTATGGATTCAAAATCTCCCTTTTGAAAGTTAAGAGAGGATTCTTGCTGTATAGGTTTGGGACATAGAGTACTTAATTTGATATGTAATGGAGGGTGATGATCATCAACTGGTAGCAATTGATCGATGGATTTTACGATTGAAATGTTTGCTTGATTTGAGAATACAAAGTCGAGAAGGCGGTTATTGATGTTGTAGACAAAATTATGCTGATATAAGTTTAGATAGTTCACCATATCTAGAATCACACGCGCACGATCATTTTCACATTCATTTGTAATGAAGCCGTCTTCGTTAGATGACCACTTTAAGTTTGGAAGATTATAGTCACCTAGTATGATGGTTTCGTAGCTGGTGTATTTCGATATTAACAGTTCGACATCTTCACAATGTTGTTTGTAGAGCAGAACATCGGAGAGCGGTGGTAAGTAAACTGCTCCAATAATATATTTTTTAGGGTAAGTATTGATCATAATAAATAGTTGTTCGAGGTTGGTATTTTTAATGATGATGTTTCTTGTTTTTAGGATTTTATTTATGGCAATAAGAACACCCCCCCCCCCCCCTCTTGATTTAGAACTAGTACTTAGACTTCTATCGAGGCAATATACTTTGTGGTTTTGAAATCCGAGTTCAGAGGATTTTATGGATGGATTCAACCAAGTTTCTGTAAATATGTATAGATCGTAGTCGTAAGATGGTAAAAAATTTCTAAAGTCGTTTAACTTGGTTCGTAACCCTCGAATATTTTGATAATATATTTTCAAGTGTTTTAGTTTTTTGGGGTGTGATTGATGATTTTCGGTGTGGAGTTAACATATTTTATAGTAAGATTGGCTTCTCCGTTTTTGATTCTCAAATCTAGTTCATTTCTGAGGTCGTGTAGTTGTTGCCGTTGCTTAACGCTATGGTCAGGTTTCATACTCAATCCTGCGGGTAATTTATTTTTGTTGCGTAGTAACCGTAAAGCCAAGGAAGAATCGTTGAATACAACTTTAATTGGGCGACTGGAACCTTCTCGTATTGATCCTAATCGATAAGTTTTTACCATATCTATGTTGGAAATTGGTTCAACCTGATTTATTACGTTCAAGGTGGAAGTTGTATCATCTTGAATTTTTTGAGATTGCTGAGTGGATGCGCTCTCAGGGATATTATATAGGATAATATTTTTTGATCTCTCTTTCCTATCTTCCAGCTCTGAGATGATTTCGTGTATATCCATCGGATTTGTAGCCGCTTGAGTCTGAAGGGGTTGATTTTTTAACATTTCTTTATATGCGTTAACCTCCCCCTCCAGGCTTCCCATTTTTACTCCCATTTGACTAATAGTGCCCATAATTTGCGAGAACTTAGGGGTTAATTTGGCGATTTGATCTTTATTAAATTTATTTGCCGGGTCATTAATAAATACATTCATTTCTGTAAATAATTGTTTAGCATCTGTGATATATTGCATCGCTGTTTCGTTGGAGTTCATGGTAGATTGTTAATATTTGTATATTGCGTTATATGGTTGAACACTCCTGGCTGTGTTGCTGCCGATAAAGGTACAAAGTCCAAGTTCAGCTGTGAGTGGTGAGCGATTTGTTAGAACTGAGTAAACAATGACCAATCACATCAAAGTTAGCTCACTGCCGTGGGTACGAAAAAGAAATATATCTTTTTTTTTCACTTTACGAAATAAATAAGCACTTATTTCAGAGTAATATGATTTAAACGATATTTACGTGTTGATATTAACGCACGATTTGAGTTCAGTGATATTAACGTAAGTATATCCACAATTATCACAGGTTATTTGACAGATCCGAAAACAGGTGTACACACTTCGAATGTTGTAGTTGTAATGTTATATATAATATATATATATATATATATATATAAGAGGCCCAATTATAGAAGCGCGACATATCACAAAACACTCAGGCTTAAGTAAATCACATAGATTAATTGTTACTACACTGGGAATCGAACCTGGAACACTCGGTGTGAGAAGCCAGTGTCATATTCACTGGGCTGACAGAGCCGCCATAGTGAACGTGTAGTATTTGTTCATTTTTACAATGTTTCCTTTTCCATGCAAACATCTGGCATCCATAAAGGATCCAAATAAGAATGGACGTTTTTTTAAAATGATCCTACAATCGGGCTTTTTATTCTCCCTTTCCCGTAGGGTTAACAAATTCCGTTTTTTTTTCAAAAACTTTCGGACCTTACAATACATCGCTGATAGCACAATCTAAATACTTATATCTTATCTTTATTTTGCAGACAAATTACGACGTTTAATATCCTCTCCAGCATTTCATTTCCAACAGAAATTGAATTAGGTATTCCGAACAAAGTTTTGCTGCGAGAATTTTGAGTTTGAATTATGATCACATCTTGGAAGATTTTCGTATAACTTTGCGAAAGTAATTGCGTCGTATTGTGAAATATTTTGCAGTTTATAAGTTCGCAGCGATACACTGATGCTACCTTAATCAGAGCCTTCTTAGGCTTAGATTAATTTGTCCCCTTTTCTCTTTAAATCAATTCATAATCAAATTTAAATCAAATAATTAGGAATTCAAGAATAGCTCTTGTTCAACCATTAGGGTTTTATTATTTTTACCGAAGAGTTTCAGAGAGCCTTCTGCCTGTCGTATTTTTCTTCTCTGCCGTGTCCGGATGCCCGACGTTGGCTACCATGTCGGCATACTTAGAAAAGCTGCACCTTATATATGTGGCGTCTGGCTGCAAAACCGCCACGTTGCATATATACGAAATGTTCAGTAATCAAAAAAAACGTTTTAAGTATTTCCCTTACACATTTTCCTGTTTTTTATTATTTTACTTGATACATATTAAGGATGTGTTAAAATCTGCATACCAATTTTAAAGATTTTCTTTGTTGTTTCCGCAATATAAAGATATATTAATTGCAAAGTGGCGGTTTTGCTACCCACCGCCGGTCGATTTTGTCGATAGAGTCGATTTTGCTACCGAACGATCGCGAGAGGCGCGCTCGCGGACGATCACGTGGCGACTTGCCGACTTAACTCATTGCGAACAATACTGCGATTGAAAATTAAACAATGAAATATATTATTTTATAAATATTTTATTTGTGATTAACAATAGATGCAAAAATATTTTAAGAATTAAAATTTAGTGCATGTTTTGAGTAAGGAATATGGATTAAATATATTGTAGAAAATATGTAAATAATGAACCAACAATCATGGAAACAAAAATATTTTTAGATTTAACAATAATTCCGTATCACTTCTCGAGACCTTGACTACGACACCAAATTTAACAATAGATATAATATGTTTTTAAATAGGCAATTATTTCATCGGCGATTAACGGAGTTTATAAAAATATTTTAATGATTAAAAATTGATCTTCGAGTACAAAAATTTAATAACTTAGGCACATAGTTTTAATTATTTTAAAAACTAAAAACAATAATCTTAAGAATTAAATAAGAGTATGGAAATAAAAAAATATAATATATGATCATACCTATATGCCTATATAGGCTGTCTTATAGTAAGTAGTAAAAATTTTACAAGTGGGTTTCTGTCTTTATAAAGAGTCGAAAATGCTCAAGCAACCATAACCTAATATCAAAAGTTATGGAGATATGCAATATCAAAGTTTGCATTTTTTTTCAATATTTCCGACTTAGTTTAGGCAAAAAGTTAAACTATCATTACAGGAACTTAAATTGATTATGAAAAATTGATACAAAAATCGAAAATATAAATTTTTACGAGGTGTACACTATGTAACAGAGCTAGTCCACAATACAGTTGCCGACAAACTTCTTGAAATTCTTTGACGTGGTGGGGGAATGCGCAGAAGACGAAATTTGGGTCTCTTTGGTGGAATGGTAGATGCGCAAACTTCCCCCCACTACGCCGTAGAATTTCAAGATGTTTGCCGGCTACTGTACCTGATAGGTAGATTTCTACTTTAATTATGATTCGAAAATTTTCAAGCAACCGTGACCTAATATCAATAGATAAGGAAATATGTGACATTAAAATGTGCATTTTTTTTTCAATATTTCGGACTTATTTTTTTAAAACGTTGTACTTTTACTACAGTAACTTATATCAAATATAAATAAATTATTCCCTTTTACACAAGTTAAACAAAATAATAAATATCCTGCAATTCTAATTGGAAAAAATAAAATTGGAACTTTTGCAAGATTTTTATAATCTTATTTAACTTGTACTGAAACAAATTAATTTTTCGTAATTAATATAAATAACTGTAAATATAGTTCAACTTTTTGTAGAAAATAAGTCGAAAATATTTTTAAAAAAATGCAAACTATTATTGTTAGCTCATGATTGCTTGAAAAATTTCGACTCATTATCAAGACAGGGAATTAATATCGTTTATAAAAAAATCATGCACTGCAATACAAATGAAATAAAATAATAAAAATCCTGTGAAAATTTCTATTTTCAATTTTTGCAAGGTTTTTATCATATTATTCGACTTGTATTAAAGCGAATGAATCGTTCATAATTGGTATAAGTTACTGTAACGGTAGTTCAACTTTTTCACTAATTTAGTTCCAAAAAATTACAAAAACGTTTATATAAAAATTTCATCTTTCTCATACCATAAATCTGTTTAGATCTTATTAGATTATCTTATTTCACCCAGAGTGTAAAGTCTCGTACTTCTAGCTACGAGACACCTTGATAATATTAGGTAACATTTGCCGCGCAACGGCTAGTACAGACGATAGCCAATTGCAGATGCCAATGGCCGCGCAGCAGCCACTTGCGGCCTCGCGGTCGCCAGTATAACCGTTTGCAGGGCCTAGCAGCAAGCAATCGGTGAATAAATTTAAAAATTATTTAAATTTATTCACTTCAATACAAATCAAATAAAATGATGAAATATTTACAGAAACTGAAACTGAAGGCGATAATGATAATGATGATGTAGATTTTATGCTGATGGTGTATGTTATGTTAGATACAATAAATACTTATTTTTGTAAGTTAACTTTATTTTACATATAATAAAATAAATTTATAGTAAATCCAACCGCACGGTCTTTAAAGTGTCAACAAAAATATTCAAAAATGTGCACAAAGCGGACTTTTTAATGTGATAATTCTTTCCTATTTCGCTTTTGAAAGTTACATTTATATCCATCCTTGTTTACTTCATGCTTTAGTACACTGTCTTTTGGTAATAAAAGATGTCTACTTCTAGTTTTTATGTAAATATTTAAGGTAATCAAAACACGCGTTATCTGCGTCAGACGACATTTCTCCATATTAAATCTCGTAGCGGGGCTCCATTCTGATTGGTCCGAGTGAATAGTGTCGGTTCTGCATCCCACTTTGCGGCAACGTGGCGGTTTTGCTACTCACCGTTATATTTAAGGACGATTTTGAAGGGCATGGAAGCATATTTTCTTCTATTGGAAACTTACAGAATGTGCAGAATAGGATACAGATCATTAATCAATCAAAACATGAAAAATGGTTTTGTATGGATAGTGGCGGTTTTGCATCCAGACGCCACATATGTAAGTACTTGTGTGTATGGTATGTCCAAACCTTTGCCATGGGTTTTTCAGGCATGAGCTTCGTCCTATCTGGGCTACGCTGTCCAATAATATTTTATATAATTGTATGACATAAAAAGTAATAATTTTCTGAATGACTCATCTTTGTTATTCAGTCGGATTCTTCGTGACCCCTGACTGTTGACCTTCTTGACGATTTTCCTCCACCTGTCTATGCATTTGCAGTTTGGGTAACCATTATTGTTTCTACAATATTATTAGCCAACAGTCATTGATGTCGTCTGTACATCGAGTTGCAGATTGGCATCTTCCTCTCTGACTTCCCATCTTTCCAGTCACTAGCGGTTTTTCCAGGATATTATCTACCTCTCTGCGAGCGATGTTACCAAAAAATTTAAGGACGTGTACAAGATATTGCACTTCTCCCTTTTAAATTGATTTTAGAAATTCCTAATTTAATCAATTGTTTCAAAACTTCATCGTTTTCTGCTCTTTCTATCATCTCAAAATTCTTCTGTAGATATATATCTGAAAGACCGTTGATTCTAATTACAATAGAAATGCAATTTTAAATTTTATTATTTTATTATTTTAAACATTAATTTAAGGTGTAGTTTTACCATGTCTGTCTTGAAAAAACTGTGTTGAGACAGGTAGAAAAAATAAATCGTAATGTTGGCATTTGCTATGATATTACGATTTTTTTTTGAATAGTTCTTAATATACATTTTGTATTTAGCTGTAAACAACTTATTAGATCCTCGTCTCGGAATTCTACAGAAATATTTCCATTTTCCACGTCGAAAGATTTTGGTAGGTATACTAAAGTTGTTTGTACACCAAAATTATAATTAATATTAATGTAATTACCTGGCTAAATCATTTAATGTATACTTTATTGGAATCTTTTGTAAATTGGTTTTTATTTTATTTTTGTTAAATTATTTATAAAACGAACATTAGACTTTCCAAGTTTATAAATTACGCCGTGTACGCGTCAGCCATTGCGGCCATATGCTCGAAATCTATTGAAATATTAATGTTAGAATTACCCGTCAAATAAAGTCAATTTCATGGACATTAAAAATATTTTTCTGTGATTTATTTCAATTTACAAGTACTCCGCCTCTTAAAAAAACCTACCTTTATATGTTTTTTCTGGTTTTCTTCAATATCATAAAACACAGTCTGATTGGTTTTTCAAGTTTAGATGGTTTTCTTTTTTTTGTAAAATATTAAGAATTATTCTGTTAAATGTTACGTAATTTTTTTACATAGTGAAGTGACACTTTTATCCGGGATATCTTTAAAAAATTAGATACAACTATTTTTAAATGTGTAGGACATGTTTAATATAAATTATAACTCTTACGTTTCGAAAACGATAAAAAATACCATTTGTTATATAATATTATTTCAAGGGCAATTGACAAAACCACAGATACCTCTTTTGAATTATTCATATCTTAAAGATTACAAAATGATAAATTTGGGGAAAGAAAAGAAAGGAATATCAAAAATGTATTTTCGTTTTTGCAAAAACAACCCGAAATGTAAATTTCATCCCTCGGAAAACGTGGAACAAAGAAAAACATGACAAAGAGAGGCTCATTAAATTTGTGAGTAACAATTGTATTTGCTCAGCACGTGGCCTCTGGGCTACGAAAAGACAACTGCTTGTCCAAGAAAGTGGATGAAACACGGCGCAGTTATGTTACCCAATTATGGAGAACAAAAAATACACTGTTTGTGAGAATATATATTTTTAAACATTCGTTCAAATCCTGGCTTCCTTGGAACGGTGCAAATTGTATAAGAGAAAAATATTTTTATAAAGAGACCTATTTAGTAAACAGCGACTAACGATGTCTTAGATATTTTATATAGCATATGCATATGACATCTCTGTGCTTTTATATTAGTATTATGTGATGCTGTGTTGCTGGTGGTGAGATGTCATCCGCATATGCCATATAAAATGCAAGCGATATACGTGGCAACTAATAATTTTTGGGCCCTGGCTAGTGTCAATAATTTAACCAAATCACTAATCATCACGCCGTTTCCCAGAAGGGGTAGGCAGAGATGATAGAACGCCATATTCTTCTATCTTGGCACACCACTTTTGCTTCAGCACATTCATACATCTTCTTATGCAAACTCTACGGTTATTAATGCTTTTAACAGAGCCATTTTCGAGTATTTGTAGTATTTGATCATCCCAGGTCTAACACGGACGCCCGCTATTCCTGTTACCTTCAATACTCTCCCCTTATATTTTCTTAACCAACCATTCCTCGCTCATGCATTCTACATGACCAAACCATCTCAGCACTCCTTTCTTTATTCTGTCTACCACATTACAGAAAGCGTTACATTCACTTCGTGCGATAATTTAATGTGACAAAATAACCGAATCACGTCCGTATTGCACATTCGAATATATTGAATATTTGCGAAAATTATTTTGTCTGATTCGAATCCGATTCTTTCGGACTCCTCCTGGTTAACAATAAGAAGTAACGTGGTACTATCCGAGCTTAAAGCCGTACGTCTGGACTTTCACCTAAATAAATGTTTAACACTTCTGTGGAATACACGATATATTCCCCAAGATTGACTGAAGTATACCCGAAGCTCACGTTTTCTAACAACCTCGACTACCTCTGGGCACAGCGAAAGATCTACTACCCCCTTAAAATAAGCGAAATATGCCACGACCGGTGCCCGACTGCCTGGAAACAGAACTCCCATCCCTCCGCCACGCGTAGGGCGGTGGCCTTCCCTGGCTCACCCCGCGCCTCCTCCTGAAACGGCACATGTCCAAAATGAGCTAGCCCTTAACAATTTTAAAATTCAAACTGCAAAACTTTAAAATATGTATAGAAGTATCATTGTTACAAAATATTTAATTGAAGCAAACAAATGGGTGTATTTTAAAAAGAAGAAGTAATAATGAAGTAATACAGTAATAACAAATACATTTAAGAAATTAATGATTTCATTAAATTAAATATATAAATGGAATTTAAATTGGAGTTCTTATAATATATTTTTTTAACTCACTTTTGTACGATTTTAGATTAGAAATATTTTTTAATATTGTAGGTAGTTTTTCAACTTTTAAATTTAAATTTATAATTATGTAATTTAATGTATTTCGTATACTTGGAGGCAATAGCTATAACCGGTGTAATACCTACGGTAAAACTGAAGACAAATTTTCACAAATAAGCCTTTTAGCAACATCTCCTTCTTAGAAAGAAAACAACCTTAAATAGCCTAGGGCTAAAATCAGAAACAGGCGATCCTCTGAGATAAACAAAGAACCTCCTATATAATTGAAAATATTGGCTAAAACCACGTGAATAAGAGAATAGGCTGGGTCTAAACAATCATCTCAAAACTACAGCGTGATTCGAGAAACATTATTTACAAGTGTTTTTTTTTACTTTTCAAACATTTTTAAATTTTCTCATATTTGAATCGCTTTTGGAATTTCTTTTTCTAACAGAATGCATACTTATATGATACAAAAATACGCATTATTTTGACAGAATTAATAATTTTATCACGTTAAATCACATATAAATATTGTGAGGAAATACAGATGAACTGTCACAATGTTTGAAAGCCATTCGTGGCACATAATTTAAAGTCTTATAGACATATTTAATCCTTAAAGGCTATATGGATATTAAAACACCCAGGTCTATTTTGTTTTCATCTCTTGATTTTTTGTCACAATCAGCCCTTGAATGCGTGGGGGGAGCGGTTGTTCGTACACGGAGTTTTTCCCACCCGCTTGCCTCCCGGGTGTATCGACACCCCTAATAGTCATAGTACGCTATTGATTTACAACGCTAATGTTTACACTAGCTGATGGGACCGGCTCCGCCCGGGAACATAATTCGATGAGGATAGAATTTCGTTGACGTCTCTTTTTTGATGGTTTCGGTACCTGTTATTGGAACCTTATAGAACTTTCTCCATCCATAACTTTCTAGAGTATTCTGAGCATTCGCGAATCTTCTATAAATCTTCTGGAACCTTTTAGACTCACCGATAAACTCCGCCTCTCAGTTTGGAACTATATAGAACTTTCAGTAATCTTCTAGAACATTCGCCTTCCAGAACTTTCTAGAGCTTTATCGAACGTTCTGGAATCTTTTAGACTCACCGAAACACTCGGCCACTCAGTTTGGAAGCTTATAGAACTTTCGAGAATATTCTAGAACGTTCTCCTTCGAGAACTAACTAGAACTTTATCGAACGTTCTGGAACCTTCTAGACTCATCAACATACTCTGCCTCTCAGTTTGGAACTATATAGAACTTTCGAGAATATTCTAGAACGTTCTCCTTCGAGAACTAACTAGAACTTTATCGAACGTTCTGGAACCTTCTAGACTCATCAACATACTCTGCCTCTCAGTTTGGAACTATATAGAACTTTCAGTAATCTTCTAGAACATTCGCCTTCCAGAACTTTCTAGAGCTTTATCGAACGTTCTGGAACCTTATAGACTCATCAACATACTCTGCCACTCAGTTTGGAACCTCATAGAACTTTTGGGAATCTTCTAGAACATTCGCCTTCCAGAACTTTCTAGAGCTTTATCGAACGTTCTGGAATCTTTTAGACTCACCGAAACACTCGGCCACTCAGTTTGGAACCTTATAGAACTTTCGAGAATATTCTAGAACGTTCTCCTTCCAGAACTAACTAGAACTTTATCGAACGTTCTGGAACCTTATAGACTCATCAACATACTTACCACTTAGTTTGGAACCTCATAGAACTTTCGGAAATCTTCTAAAACGTTCTTCAAGGAACTAGACTAGCCATGTTCTAACCAGGTCTGCCTATATGATATGAGTCTTCTTCTTTGGTAGCATCGCACTACTGATTTCATTCATATTGTTCTCCTCAACGTATCATAATCTTATACAATTCCGTCTTCTTTTTTTGGGTATATAAAGTTAGGAAGTATTATTCAAATTTCGTCTAATCCACTTTCTGATAAAGTACACAATTGTAACATTTAATGATTTTACGATAATTGGCCATTCTTTTGGCATTGAAAGAGACCTACCACAATTATTGGTCTGTTTTATGCGCCAAAGCGTCCGTATTAGCCCAAACGTTCGCCGCTTGGTTGGCATTATTTTATGCTAAAGCGTCCTCCCCGCCCGGCCTGTCGTCCCAGCCTACGCAAAGCAAGGACGAAAACCAGGCGAGTCGGTCGCGCAAGACCTTCAATATCCCATGCGAAAAAAGTCTTTATTTATTTAAATAGGTTTTACAAGTACAATATAAGAATATCTACAATCTAGAAAATACAATATAGGAACACCCGAGGAGACATCGCACGGGACAAAATAAATCAACACCCCTCCTTGGAGGGAGAATATAGCACTTATGTCAGAAGAGGCCAGAACCACCGGTAAGACACCGGTTCAGGAGAAATAACGTAACAATTGCAAAACAAGATACAAAACAGAAAGATAACATGCTTGCATTGCAAAAAAAAAACATGGAAAATAACAATAGAAAACATAATAAAAATTAACAAGAATGTAAAAAGAGAAGAAAACAAAGAAAGACCGAGGCAGGGGAAGATTACATCAGGAGCATACAGCACGACCCCTCAGGATGTCCCAACGGGTCACACAAATTCCCACAAACACTCTAAAGTTATCCTCACTACTCACGAGGTCGGCATTTGTAAGATGCCGACCTGTTCCGACTATTATTTTGGCAGCGGAAGGTCTCTTTAAACATCTTCACAATATATGATAATTCAGTAATGGATTTGGTCTGTTTGAAAACAAACCTTTAAGATTTGGCTACTAATGAAGAATGTTACTATATTTGTACGGTTTTTTAAACGATCTCAATAGACTGATCTTCATGGCCAGTTAGCAAAATGTAGTTGAACACTTAAAATTAAAACTACTTGTAAGTAAAATAAATATACAGAGATAACAATATAAGATCAAGTCGTAAATCTTCATTTGAATTCGCTGTTCAGAACCATAAAAAATTATGTCACGGTGTATTAGAATAAAAAATGTATAAACCAACCGAAATGGAAATTTCTTTTTAATTTATTCTGTCTAGTTTGGTTTGTACTTTTGCCAAATTTTCCCTTCAAAAATTATTTGATTTATACGGAATAATAAAGTCAATTAGCTTTTGCCTTTGTGTAATTTTATAAGATATAAGCGGTTTAAATTCGTAGAAAACACTTGAGAAAAAAAATTAATGATTAAAATAATACGAAATAATGAAGTAAAGTGGAATTGTGTTGATATTTTGATTAGCCGTGTTTAATTAGTCCTTTGATAAATAAATTTTATTGTAAATATGTCAATTGATCTTTTGATCCTCGCACATTATTGTTGAAAATATAACCACACAATTTTTAAAAATTTCAAAATTCCTACGCACTTTAGGTTAGGTTATGTTAGGTTAGGTTAGGTTAATAATATCCGGTATATATTATTGATATTCACAGAATAAATGAATAATGCAGTAAGAGCCTTTTTGAGGCAATAAATTAAATCTTAAATTGTCATTCTAAGAGGTCAATCTCAATCCGGAAATAGACATCTGTCATGATCTGTCAAATTTAATTTTAATGACAGTGATAATATAATTTCACTAGTAAGATATCAGTTAACATATTTTTCACTAGTTTGTTTTTATTTATATTGGTGAAAATCTGCTTGGATATGATAAGAATGACCTTGAATATGATTTCACTAAAATGCCAGTGAAAATATAGACTCACTAGAAATACAGATTCACTGTAACATATGCAATAAATATAAGTTATACTAGTTTAATTAATGTATACAATTATCGAAATTCACACATTGTCTCTTAGATATACGTCAACACATAATTTATTCAAATGTGTAAGCTGAAAAGAAAACTCATACTTATGCGTTTTATTTTACTCCGGACGAGGAAGGAAACTACACAGCACAGAAAACTGTGTTCAAGAGAGAAAACTTGATAATTTATTTAAATTGTGCCGTCACTCAAATTTTTTTTGGATTAAAATTTAATACTGAATCTAAGATCTGAATTATGGCATTTCTCAAAATTATTATTCACAGGAGACTACATTTTCCTGTGATATAAATATTTTCTAGATTTACCTGTTTTAAGTATCGTAATAGAGTTCTACACTAAAAACTCATCGATCAATTTTAATTTTATTTGGATTTTTTAAACATCCAAATTATTTTTTTTTATCTATTTTTTTAATTGAATTACAGAAAATGGTGTAAATTACATATCATATATTTGAAAATCAGAATGAGAATATTAACGCTTACCCACTATTAGAGAATTTAATTCTTGTGTTTCAAAGCGGGAGGCATTATCGTATAGCATTACATTCGAATAGTGAAAAAATATATATTGTAGACATTAGTAAGTAAGATAAGTAAGATAATAAGATAAGTAAGATAAGTAAGATAATAAGGAAACATTAGATGATGTTGTAAAAATTAAGACATTAAATAAGGCAAGACAAGAAGACAATAATGTAGGACATTAGATTAAATTAGTAAGATATAGACACGGAAACATTAGATTACAAAAATTAGGTAGGTATTGTAACAACATTTAAAAGTATGTACACATTGATTGTTTTTGATAAGATTTTTTTTCATTGCGTTATTGTGATTGGTTTTTGTAGAAGAATTTTCAATTAAGTTTTGAAATTTCTTTCTGGCTTCATTTCATTGGGAAGAGCATTAAAGCAGGATACTCCTTAATAGGTGAAATGGTATTGGGCTGTACTAGTATTACATTTAGGTATCAAAATATTTTCAGCTGATCTCAGTCTATTACTAAGACATCCAAATGCACTATTATTGAAGTAAATTTTGTGAATTTTAAATATTGCAAATTTTTGATAGATTTGATTTATATTTAGAACGTTAAAAATGTTGAAAAGTTCCCTTGTTGGGAATATTGAGGGTCTCTTTGTTATTACTCTGCTTACTCTCTGAACTATTTCCACTAGTAGTATATTAGACTTAAAGGTCCCACCCCAGCCAACTACACCATACTGTAAAATGGATTGGGCAAACGCAAAGTATACCACCTTTAGCATGTTTATTGATAAGATTCGCAGCCTTATGAATAGTTATATGAGTTTTCTCATCCTAAATAATTTAAATCATCAGAGGGTTTCTTTATTTGCATTCAGGTAAAGTTGCAAGTAAATAATTTTTATTCAGATAGTTATACTAATACAGAATATGTTAAAAATATTAATCTTCTTCTTCTTCTGCTTCATCTAGGACTGCGTCCTGTCATTGCTCGGAGCCTGTTCCTGGGATACAGATGTCCAGCTATCTCGCCATCTTTTATGCGGTCTTCCTGGGAGTCTGGTACCAGACGGCAGCTTGTTCGCTGCTATGCTCACTACTCTCTCAGTACAAGCTCTCTCCACATGATCTCTCCAGTAACGTCTTCTAGATCTTCCCCATTGGACAATATCCTCGACGTCACAGGTCCTTCGTATTTCGGAATTCCTCACTCGGTCTCGGATTGTCAGTCCCGCAATGGGTCGGAGAGTCTTCATCTCAGTTATTCTTAGGAGATTTTTTGTTCTGGTAGTGTCAGCCCTTGTCTCGATACCGTACGTCATGATTGGGCGGACACAGGTCTTGTATATCTTCACTTTGCTCTCCTTGAGCATATGTTCGTTTCTCCAGACAGCATTTCTCAAGCATCCAGCAATAGTTGCGGCTTTGTTTGCTTGCTCTCTTACTTCTTCGTAGAGGTCGTTACTGCTGGATATCTCGACACCCAAGTACTTGAAGCTCGTTACTTGCTCTATTATTTTATCGTCAATTGCAAGCTCGCATGGTATTGGCAGTTTCGATGTTACCATGCTCTTAGTCTTAGCTACGGAGATTTTCATGTTGAATCTTTGTGAAGATATATGGAATTTGTGCAGAAGTTTTTGAAGATCGTCTTCGGAGTTGGCTATTAATACCGCATCATCAGCATAGCATATTATATCTATCTTTTTGTCTCCCATGTTGTAGCCTAGATTCATTGTTTTGACATCTTCTATTAGCTTATCCATGATGATATTGAATAAGAAGGGGCTCAAGCTATCTCCCTGTCTGATGCCTACTGCGGCTGGGATTTCTTTCGATAGATCATTGTTTACTTTTATGCGCATTTTGTTGTTAGTATTCAAGTTATGAATAGCCTTGATGATGGGTAGTGGTACATCTTTTTCCGTTAGGATATCTATAACATCTTCTAGAAGCACTCTGTCAAAGGCTTTTGTGAGGTCAACAAAACACATATACGCCGGTTTATTATATTCAATGGATTTTTCCCTTATTTGTCTTACCACGAATATTGCGTCAGTGGTAGACCGGTTTTTTCTGAAACCTTGCTGTTCATCACAATTTTGAATTATGTTCTCCAGTTTTGTTTTTACAATGCTTGTGAAGAGTTTTTGCGATGCGCATAAAAGGGATATTCCTCTATAATTTTCCGGGTTTGTTTTGGAGCCTTTCTTAAAAATAGGGATGGTGATACTCAGTTTCCATTCGTTTGGTATTTCAGATTGCTCTAAGATTTTGTTGAAAAGTTTATTTAATTCTTTCGCTACCTTTATGCATCCATATTTTATGAGTTCGTTTGGGATTTCATCTATTCCGGGAGATTTTCTATTTTTTAACTTCTTTATGGCTGAAATCACTTCGTTATTGCTCAGGATCACGTTTGATCCTTCGTCATGGTCATCGTCCAGCGTGACAGTTCTCGCTTGGTTAGCACTCCCAAGCAAGTTTTCAAAATAGTTTTCCCACTCAGTTATAGATATTTTATTTGTTTGTATGTATTCATTTATAGGCTTTTTTTGTTTTCTAAGCATGTTCCATACCCTTCGCTGTGCTCCGTAAAGATCTCTCTCCATGTCTCTGGTAAATTTTAGCCAGTATTCCTTCTTTATTTTATCTATTTCAGCATTGACCCTGTTTCGTACGGATTTATACTTTCTGTATTCTTCTGATGTGGGGTTGCTTCTATACATCAGATAACTATCCCTCTTTTCCCTTGCTAGGTTTTTTACATTCTCATTATACCATGGTCTCTTATTAGGTTCAGCATTCACATTTACTCTTTTTCTTCCTAGGGCCTCATCTGCAGCATTGTTGATGTTAGTTTTAATCTTTTGCCAAGCATCTTCTACGCTGTCACTTTCGGTCACCCCATTTTGATTCATTTTATCGGTCACTCTGTTGACATAAAGTCCTCTTGTGCTGTCATTCTCCATTGATTGTAGATTGAGTTTTGAGATGTATTTAGGTTCCTTGCGTCTTCTCTTTGGTCGCTTCAGTTTCATTTTGCAGAGAACTAGGTGATGATCGGAACCTATATTTGCCGAGGATAGTACTCTGACATCATTTATTGTAGAGGGATGGATATTTCTATTCGTTATTATGTAGTCGATTACGGATTTATCTCCCCTTGTTTTTTCAAATGTATTTATGCTGCATGTTATGTGGGAAATATGTATTGCATATTCTCATTTCGTTTCGCGCACATATATCTATCAGCATTTCGCCGTTTTGATTTAAAGTAGATTCGTTGAATCTTTGTTTGGTGCCCGCTAGAATTGCGTCTCCAATCCTGGCGTTAAAATCACCTAGCATAATTATTTTCTCTGTTGCTGATATTTGGTTTATTGTATCTTGCAGCTGTGCGTAGAACTCTTCAGATTCTTCTAAAGGTTTTGTAATGTCAGGGGCATATACGCTTATTATATTTGTTAAGATGTTTTCTACTTTTAATGATATTTTGAGTATTGTATGGTTGATGTATTCAGTATTATCAATGGAGTCTTCATACTTTTCATGCAGGAGGATACCGACACCTGAGCCGGCCCGTTGATGTTTTTCTTTTCCACTGTATACGAGAACATAGTTTGAGTGTTTTGAGGTTCCCTTGCTTTTCTTCTTTGTTTCAGATATGCCACAGATGTCTATCTTATGATGATCTAACTCTGCAATTACTTCCTGTTTTCTTCCGTTCCATGACATAATGTTCCAGCAGGCTATCCTTGTTAAATTTTGTTTCTGAAATCGTTTTATCCTTTTTCGCGCTTTGGTCGGTTTTTTGGATCCACTGTGTTCCGAGGCTTGGTGTTCCGGACTGTGAGCTTGCTACTTTTTTACCGCAGGCAGGCAGCTGACCTTACCCAAGAACCCTCCTCCTTTTGCATCCGGGCTTGGGACCGGCATTGGCAGAGTTAATAATATTAATATGTTTGTTTAATATGTTTGTTTAATATGTTTGTAAGATGTTATTTTTACTTAGGTTCACATATTTGATGGGTAAAATACTAAATAGTCTTATGTATAAAAACGACCTGCATCGACCAAGAATATTCATTAATACCTACATTTTAGTATTTCCAAGTTCTCTATTAACAACAGATTTTTGTACATATTATGTTATTATATTAAATACTAGCGGTATTTTACTGAAAATTGCCCGGGTAAGAGATTTGGTCAAAAAAATGTGGTGAGAAGACGCCATTGTTTAAAGTGGGAATGGTAAGGGGTGGGGTAAATGTAGCCTACGTTACCCGCCGAGTCCTAAAGAACAAGTTGCAAAATTTGCTTCAGATCGGTCGAACGGTGTAGATTTGTATAGAAAATATATGACGGCGAGGGGCAGTGGTAAAAAGAGTAGGGGAATGTCACCTATATTACCCGCCGGGTCCTAAAAAATAAGTATGCAAAGTTTGGTTCAGATCAGTCGAACGGTACAGATTTCCATATAGAACAGATAGAAATGGTGTTTTGTAGGTACCTATAGATAATACTTAAACTGCTTGCCTAACATCCATTCAATCAAAATGAGTCGTTAGGCAAAATGAGTAATATTAGATTCAAGTGTACGTTATTTTAATACAGATTAATTGTCATACAAAATCTACAAACAATAATTTCATTATATTTTATCAATATTATGCTGTATTATCAATCTTGATATATTAAAGATGTCTCACAGAGAAGAAGCTATTCCATAAAGAAGAAGAAAAGAACATAAATTCCATAAATAAAGTGAGTATAATTAATTATGCATCTATAATTAACTATGTTTCCTCTTTGGATAAAATTCAGTATTTTTTCTTTCTTCTTCTTCAATCAATCAAAATTCTTCAAAATTTTAAACATACAAAACATATTCTGAATACCTCAAATATACTGAGTAGTTTGTTAGTGCAATGGTCACGAGGCTCGCCTAGTGATCTGGTGGTCGGTGGTTCGAGCCCCATTCCAGGACACGATCAATTCAGTCCTTGAATCATTCATTTCGTGATCGCATCTCTATTTTTAAAAACAAAAAAATATCATTCATAGTCCTACGTCTTCATACAGTATTGAAGATTGAGCGCAAAAATAACAACATTTTTGGTAAGTTAACTCAGTGGTTAAGACGCTTGTCTAGTAATCCAATGGTCGAGAGTTCGAGACTCTTTGCAACCCACAAAGTAAGTCATGTTATTTAGCTTTGTTTGAAAATATTACAAATATTATATGACACATTTTGTTATTAGATAAATTCAAAAATGAGTATATAAAAAGGTGTGTAGTGAGCAGCTCAATAGCAAAATAAAAAATCTGATGAAAAAGGATGAAAGAAAATATTAGTAAACAGACGTCAAACATCTTCAAATCATCCTTAAAATAAAATACATATTTATATAGAACATTGCGGAACCACAGCATCAATATCCCCAGTATTCAATCTAATAGCATGTGATGGATTAATTAAATTTGAATTTATAATTAATAAGCAAAAATTAATATGAAAAGCGAATCCCGCGTAGCGATAGCTGGCAGAATTAAAATCGACCGTAGGTACACAACATTAAACGTGCGGCGTAAAGTGAAAAAAAAAGTGCCCTTGCGTAAAAATGATTATAACATCGTTCTTATAATTATAATATGTTTTTACAGAGGTAATTAATTTTATATTTATTTTCCCGAATACAGTTATTCAAGGTTAAACTATAAAACACAATCAAACATGCAACACTGACAGAACCGATCCCTCTATGTTGGTAAAGTTTCGTCTCTCACTGTAGCGTTATTCAAAGTATTCATTAAACCAAATCACTGGGCACAAACTTTTGTTGGAACACTATTCCGTGATTCTCACTTCGCATATTCCACACTAGAATGTACCACTCTTATTGTCACTGGTATACTTTACATAGAATATTCCACCCGCCTGTGGAGCAAAATTCTTGCCATCTGTCGAGAATTTTGTTCCACAGGCTCGAGAATTTACGGTTCGCTATCTATTCGCTCGTACTTATGACATCCGCCGTTGTCAAAATGAAGCACGCCAACGCGTTTTTATAATGACTCAATTTGTCAACATTTCCGGCATATACTACTGTATTTCAGATCCTTCTTAATTATTTTTAAGCATTCCAAACTATCCGGGCTGTTCCAGAAACCGTCGATTATATGCAGTTCTGATCGATTCAGACTCTCTTGAAAATATTCTTATTTTAAGCGCATTTATTTCATCTAACCCAATATATCACAATGTCACGTGTCGTGGCTGCGGGAGGAATGAATAAAAACGCTGGAAATTTGTTAACGATTTATCAATTACTGATTAATTAATTACTTAACGTACAAAGTAACTTAACACTATTTTTTAAATAACACTATTCAACTCGTTAATAAACACTATATGATCGCTTAAATACTTTTTTAAACATTCACTCGAACATCCATCCAATATTCGCACGAATTATTCGCTTCGCTTTTTATTTCGATACTTAAGCAAGAACTTTGCTAGAATATTCGCCTGAGTTATCGCACGATTGGCCACCTTGGCCTCGTGGCCTGCGGCATACTTCGCTTTGTTTCACTGCCAAACGCGCTAAACAACAAAAACCACTCGCGCGTGGCTTTTCCCCGTATTTATACCCGAGTAGGCGGCTACTTTGTACTTTCTGGCTTTTTCTAGTGTTTATGAGACGATTCTCGTGGCTTCTAGATTATTTCTTTTTCGAATGTTTCAGATGCTTCCCGAAAGCCGTAGAATACCGTAGATAGTTCTCGATTCTTTGGTAGTATTGTGACCAGTGACAGTAGTGAGTAATTCTTTTTAGCCTTGTTACAATATTATTAATGAAATAAATTAATTAAACTTATACGATTATTATTAAATAACAGTGAGTTTAAAGAATTTTAATAAAATATCGTGTTTTTTATTTACAATTATTTTTATTATCTTTCACCTCAAATCAATAATTTTCGGCACTCGTTTAACTTTGTCAGATTTTCGGCCGCTCCCGGATCCTGGCGCAGGGTCTCTCGGGTCTGGTCATTACTACGGATTACCCATTCAGCCCGCCGGGTTCACCGCAGGTGCTCCGGCCCTGAATTCTAATCACGTGACCGTCCCCCGGTGCCGGAAACGGAAGCAGCAAGCGACATTTGCAGAGTCATCGGTAGGCCATAACAGGAAGTGCACAAGACAGGTTTTGCCTAATTTACACACTGCGATGTCGTTATTTTTGATTTGTTCAATTTTACTTCGGATAGAGATTTTAAGGATTTTTTAATTTCTTTAGTGCTTTAATATTTTATACCAATTCACGGTTGGAGAGAGAAAAAAAGTAGAAGCTGAATGTTTATGACATGTATATTGTTTTAATTATTTTTAATGCACCGCGCTAGTTAATATCACATTAATATATATAATTACATCACAGATAATTGAGCGCAGATGACTATTGATATTTTTTAAATAAGAAAAATGTTATAATAACGTAGCTTGTTGTATTAGTGGTTAAGACACACAAGCATCGAATTAGCCTTTATTCACAATTATCATTTTATTTATAAAGCTGTAGCGACTGTGTGCAAAGTTATCAAACATAATAATTTCGTTATCTGTCCGTCCATCCATCTGTTTGTCTGTCTAAAAAAACTAAATTAAACGGGCCAGCAAACCCGAACTGGCCGCTCTACGCATGTCGTTACGGCCGCCTCTCCGTGGATCGCCAAAAAATACTCTAAGTATATACTAGAGCTTAGCAAAACACGAACCCACCAATTTTCTGTCATTTTTAATTGGTTACAGCTAATTTTGAATTAATAATTACAATATAAAACTCAACATTTATTAATTACTAGTTAGTTAAAATTATTGTAAACTCCAATAATGTACAAAAAATACTATTGTAATTAAATTAATTTATCATGTACTTACAATACCTGACAATAAAATATATATAAAAAAATAACAAGCAACGGTATAGCACAATCTCTCAGAGAGCTCCTAAAATTTTAATATGTAAGCAAACCAAAATTCAACGAAAATAATAATCAGGAAGCAGAATTTGGAAAATACCGAATTTTGTTATGGTTTCATTGAATTAAATGCAAAACACACAAAATACTAAAAATAAATCTTCTTCATTGTGTACTGTTGGCAAAGGTAACATAAAATTTTCAATTAATTTAAATTTCTCTCGATAGTTTCAATATTTTCCCAACACTTTTGTGTTATAAAATTAAATCCATTTTATATTGTTGAATTTCAAAAAGTGCTTTGTGTCATCACGAGTATTATAGTAAATTAATTGATCACATTTAATGGAAACCACTTCAATCACAGCATTTTGTATAACCACAAAACGAATATCATTTAAAAATATACAATTATGTCCACATTTAGATACAAAATGCTTTCCAGTCCTGGACACAAGAATAAGGTAGATTTTCTATTATGCGATAGGAAGGGATTTTTAAAATTTTTTTTCTAGGAGCGATATGAACAAAGATACGATTTTCTTTTAATTTTTGATTCCCGCCACTTTCAAGCAAGATAGCAACACCGACTGTTAGTTTTATTATTTATATGTTGCCATCAAGATTTAAAAAAAAAAACACTTTTCTACAGACCCTTCCTGCTCCTCGACCATATTTCTAGGATCTTGATTTTTTAAATGTGCAATCTATCAATATATATATACTATAATATTTTTCATGCAACCTTACCACATAGATGAAAAACCTCCGAGGCGCATGTCAGAAATTTTCCGAAACTGACAAGAGACAACGGCAGCGTTCACTAATACTCACACACTGACATAGTTTATAAATTCTGTGACAAACAACCAGTTCCAGCCCGATAAATGTAATTCGATCTCAAGTATAAACAAGTATCCCATCGCACCGTCGTTCTTCGGCACACGCCAGTAGAGTTCAACGTATACGGATATAGACCATTATATTTTATCTAAATCGCCTCACTAATTTTCTTTTACATTTTTGCCTTGCTCATTCGTTCCACGTGGCCAAACAATCTAAGCGATTCATTCTTTATTCTATCTATTACGCTACAGCCGGCATCGCATTCACTTCTCATTTTATCATTCTCAATTCTATCATACATTAATACGTAAGTAAGATTTTCTCACACGTGCATTTCCACATACTTTCGTCATTTTTTTTCCAATTCCAGGCTGAATTTCCATTCATCAGATTTGGCACCAGAACTCTAGTATGTGCAGCAAGTCTTGCTTCTTTTGACTGAATTTTATCGGCCATGATTGCATTCAGAGCTCCCTTCCCAGTTTCTCCCAGTCACTCTCGTTCTGATATCATTCTCAGCCTTTCTATCTCCAGTACCTCTAGTATTTATATGCATTTTTAAAAGAATTCAACATTGTCTACTGATTTTTCCCATAAATCATGTCGTCGTCTTCGAGGAAGGCTATCAATGTATTCAGTAATCGAACTGCAAATATTCGATTTTTCTCTAGCATATTTTATGTCAACAATACCTACCCCTATGTAGGTAGATAATATTACATTAAATTAAATTAAAAATATAAAATTGAAATAACTTAGTTCATAACTTAATAAAAATTGTCGAATATGTAATACAACCTAACATGGTAGGTTGTTTTAAATATTTCGCTGGTTGGCATACATGTCCGCAACACAGGCATATTTCTAGATACAAAAGCAGGAGATAAACTATAAATGGTACTTTTTTTTCATTTTTGTACTTGTCGCATATCGTTTTTATAGGAACATATGAAACGAAATGCGAAACAAAATAAAATAAATTCAACTCACGCCGCGGAAGATCAATTCTAAAGCTGTTACAATATTTTGGAAATAAGCCATTTAAATATTCTCATTCGACATGAATTTTGTTTTGTTGTTCGCCTGAACCGGCCTCAGATTTATGAAGTGACGTCACACAATGGAAGGAGAATGGGGGTGAAGCGGGTCTCATATATTATTCAGGGTCCATCAGGTCCCATTAATCATATGGCGCAAACCTCCCCTCGGATCCTTTCAAGTTGCCAAGTAGCCGATAATGCCCGCCCCTGTAATGGGAGTTTAGCAAGTGCCGAGCCATTTTTATCATCATCTCCGATGGACCATCTTGCGCGAGACGGTGGCTGAATAAAAATTGAAAATTATTTAAAGCCTGCGACGGGTCCAGACCTCCCCACTACAGCCTACTTACATTCCATTGACCCACCAAAGGTTGACCTAAACTCTGGATTTTGAATGCCAAAATACCACGTGAGAAAAATGCAAGGTACTGCTAAAACACATTAATCAAGTATTGTGATATCGGTACTCAAAATAAAATTTCTAATAAGCATTTTAATATATTATTTTTAAGCTCTTTTTGGGCTTTATATATTTATTTATCGAACAAAGTATATTGTTTTTACCTTCTGTCTTTTGACCGGGTCGGCGCCACACTGCGCAGATTTTCCACCGCGTATCTTCGGTCGCGGAACGCCGCTACAATTCTTTCCATACAATATATGCTTATCAAACACACTACATGGATGATCGGTCGATCCATTTGCTTTGTCGATTTTACGCGAAAAAGACGCCGCGGAAGATCAAATTTCATTTCATTTCAGTACCGATAAATCAGCGCTTATTGGACAAAAGACATATATTTAATAGCTTGATACACACACATACATAAATAGAATTATAGGATAAATGCAATGTACATATATTCTGTCTCCATCATGCCGTTTTGCAGATTGGATAAAATACCTCACTCATGCATGCCACAATTCGCTGGTCACAAATATTGCCTACTACTATTTCGCATTTTTTTTTAAACATTAATTTTTTGATCTTGTTGAGAAGATTAATTTTCAGAGTTTTTCATTAATGAGTCACTATTTTTATTTACTTAATTTTTTATGTAATTCAGGTATTTTATTTGATTAAGTTATTTTATTCAATTCACTTATTTAATTGGATAAAAGCATTTAATTCACTTCAATCACATTATTTGGTTCATTGGTGCAAAAATTATTTTCGTATTAGATATTAGGTCCTTACATATGAAATTCACGTTTTTCCGTACTGGCAAATTTGATCTCAAATATCTTCTCATTGGTTAGGAATTCCAAATCCAAATTTATACAGCTATTTACTCATGTATTTGTGTTTTGAAAATTATAATTCATTTGTTTTTTCCTCAATTGTTTTTTTCTTTGCGTCACTCAGTTTATAAAATGAAAAACTTGAAATATCGCGTTATTAACGAGTACGAGTTCCACCGTGGCACCAGTGCTGCAGAAACGGCTCGAAGGATTAATGATGTGTATGGCGACGGTGCCGCAAAAGAAAACACAGTGCGTTTTTGGTTCCAACGTTTTCGTTCTGGAAATTTCGACCTGCAGAACAAGCCCCGTGGACGGCCGGAGACCAAAGTTGATAATGAAGAATTGAAGGCTATTGTGGAAGCGGATCCATCGCAAACCACATCCGAGTTAGCTGCAGGCTGCGGGTGTTAGTGATAAAACTGTTTTAATCCACTTGAAGCAAATTGGTAAGGTGAAAAAGCTTGAAAGGTGGGTACCTCACGAATTGAGTGAAGCAAATCAACAAACGCGCGTTGACTGCTGCGTTGCATTACTCAACCGGCACAATAATGAAGGGATTTTAAATCGAATCATTACCTGTGATGAAAAGTGGATCCTGTACGATAATCGGAAGCGCTCATCGCAATGGCTGAACCCTGCCGAACCAGCCAAACCATGCCCCAAGCGAAAATTGACTCCAAAAAAGTTACTTGTGAGCGTTTGGTGGACTAGTGCTGGTGTCGTTCACTACAGCTTTCTTAAATCTGGCCAGACGATTACGGCAGATGTCTATTGTCAGCAACTGCAAACCATGATGGAAAAGCTAGCTGCTAAACAACCGAGGCTGGTTAATCGCTCTAGGCCACTGCTGCTTCATGATAACGCTAGACCACACACTGCACAACAGACGGCTACCAAATTAGAGAAGCTTCAATTGGAATGTCTAAGACATCCACCGTACTCTCCGGACCTTGCCCCAACAGATTACCATTTTTTTCGAAATTTGGATAACTTCTTGCAAAGGAAAAAATTCAACTCCGATGGGGCAGTCCAAACCGCCTTCAAAGATTTTATTGATTCCCGTCCGAATGGTTTTTTTAGTAAAGGGATCGATGAACTACCTATGAGATGGCAAAAGTGCATAGATAGCAATGGTACATACTTTGATTAAATAAATATATTATAATAAAAAAAATCGGCTTTATGTTCCTCCCATACTAAACGTCAATTTCATATGTAAGGACCTAATATTAACGATGATTTATGTGTATTAATGAAAAAAATAGCTTTTACTATGTTAATGTATTTCGGTTATACTAATTTTAAAATAGTTTGTGTATGATATTAACAAAAATATTAAAGGAAAACATCTAGATAGAAAATTTTTAATGTTTTAAAATAACGTTGGATAAGTATGATAGATCAGAGACATTATTTAAAAAAATAACAAAAACATACATTTTCGCTGAAAGTCCGCAAAATAATTATTTAATTAAATACTAGTGCAAAGCGCCTCAAAGACATTTATATGAAAATGGCTTTGAATAAATTATCTAAATTTCTTCCTAACTTTTTAATATTTTGATCTATACTTCGACTTTTAAATATTATTTTTGTTTATCCTGACGAAAAAGCCATTGGCTTCGAAACATGTTGAATTTTTTTTCAATAAATAAGTAGTTTTAACAAAGTTAATTTATATCTATTAAAATTATCTAAAGTTATAATTATCTACAGACAGGTTAAAAAATTATCTGAATAATAGGTAGGTATGGAAGAAGAGATTTCATATTTATTGAATAGTAAGAGTATGCAGTTGACAATAACAGATTAAAATGTGTAATATCCGAGTTCATTTGACCAAAAAATGGAACCAAAACTTTATATTCTATATATTCCCATAAAAATATCAAACTAACTGCCGCATTCCGAAAATAGCAATATTGGGATCTTATGATTGTTCTTATGATCCCACTTAATAGACGAGAATAAAAAAGAATAAACGTGATATTTATATTTTTTGCATTTTTATTTTCACTCTCAAAGTAAATATCTGTTTTTGCGTTGTCCGACATCTGCAATTTTTTCTAAAAATATATTGATTTCTCAGGTGCCTTCTTATCCAAGCGGTCTGGTGTGACTGAGCTTCAAACGGATTAGCGAAGTTACATATCGCAATTCTTATCAAAATTACATGAAATAAGTACTCATGCTATATCTCAAGCTTATAGAAAAAATATTGTTTCATAAACACTTATTAATTTCCTCTCCCACAGCGTCCTCGTAAAATTATGGCAAAATTATTATTGTTGCGTCGGACTCGTATTTATATTTCGAAGTTTGATGGATAACCGTCGTATACTTCTTTCTCCCTGTCTTTCTCAAATAGTATGAAAGAAACAAACACCGACGTATACCTACGCCTCGTATATATTAGGTCCTTACATATGAAATTGGCGTTTAGTATGGGAGGAACATAAAGCCGATTTTTTTTTATTATAATATATTTATTTAATCAAAGTATGTACCATTGCTATTTATGCACATTTGCCATCTCATAGGTAGTTCATCGATCCCTTTACTAAAAAAACCATTCGGACGGGAATCAATAAAATCTTTGAAGGCGGTTTGGACTGCCCCATCGGAGTTGAATTTTTTCCTTTGCAAGAAGTTATCCAAATTTCGAAAAAAATGGTAATCTGTTGGGGCAAGGTCCGGAGAGTACGGTGGATGTCTTAGACATTCTAATTGAAGCTCCTCTAATTTGGTAGCCGTTTGTTGTGCAGTGTGTGGTCTAGCATTATCATGAAGCAGCAGTGGCCTAGAGCGATTAACCAGCCTCGGTTGTTTAGCAGCTAGCTTTTCCATCATGGTTTGCAGTTGCTGACAATAGACATCTGCATTAATCGTCTGGCCAGATTTAAGAAAGCTGTATTGAACGACACCAGCACTATTCCACCAAACGCTCACAAGTAACTTTTTTGGAGTCAATTTTCGCTTGGGGCATGGTTTGGCTGGTTCGGCAGGTTTCAGCCATTGCGATGAGCGCTTCCGATTATCGTACAGGATCCACTTTTCATCACAGGTAATGATTCGATTTAAAATCCCTTCATTATTGTGCCGGTTGAGTAATGCAACGCAGCAGTCCACGCGCGTTTGTTGATTTGCATCACTCAATTCGTGAGGTACCCACCTTTCAAGCTTTTTCACCTTACCAATTTGCTTCAAGTGGATTAAAACAGTTTTATCACTAACACCGCAGCCTGCAGCTAACTCGCATGTGGTTTGCGATGGATCCGCTTCCAGAATAGCCTTCAATTCTTCATTATCAACTTTGGTCTCCGGCCGTCCACGGAGCTTGTTCTGCAGGCCGAAATTTCCAGAACGAAAACGTTGGAACCAAAAACGCACTGTGTTTTCTTTTGCGGCACCGTCGCCATACACATCATCAATCCTTCGAGCCGTTTCTGCAGCACTGGTGCCACGGTGGAACTCGTACTCGTAAATAACTCGATATTTCAAGTTTTTCATTTTGTAAACGGAGTGACGCAAAGAAAAAAACAATTGAGGAAAAAACAAATGAATTATAATTTTCAAAACACAAATACATGAGTAAATAGCTGTATAAATTTGGATTTGGAATTCTCAACCAAAGAGAAGATATTTGAGATCAAATTTGCCAGTACGGCAAAACGCCAATTTCATATGTAAGGACCTAATATTTTTTTTTATTCTCTTTTTATTGCTATTTTCAGAATACGGCCGCATTCTGAAAATATTTATTCTATAAAAATTATTTGAACCAGCAAAAATTAGCTTTTTAAAACTCTAAAAACATGAATATGTCAAAAAAAAACTATCGAGCTACCTTTAAGGATTGCTGTGAAGTTGAGTTCCTAGACTATCCCATTTTTAATAAAAAAAAAACATAAATTTCCTCGAATTTTTTTCACGTTTTGAAAGTGATCTGGTCCTCTTTAATTTTTCGCATTTATGAAATATTGTTCGTTCGCCGCAATAAATTTGATGCACAAAATCAAATGAGGATTAAAAATAAATATACTAATTCTCTTAAAAAGCAAAGCGTTAAAATTAGTAAAGGCCTTTGTCCACCTTATCGGCCTAATCCGCCATCTTTTTTTTTAAATGGCAGTCGATTGAAAAGTGTAAACTCCATTACCATTTGACCAAAAGAAAAATATTAAACACACACACAAACAAATAAAATCTATCATTGAAAGATTTGGCAGATACTGCAAAGGTGCAACATTATAATTCCCACTTGGTTCCTCACAGAGGATGGATAATAAATAGTTTGAAAACCATTAAAATCCTAAAAAATTTGAATTCTAGAAAAAAAAATTAAAATTGTTTATTTTACATTGTTACATTTATATTGTTATATTTCATAGTATTCATTTATCTTTAATATCCCTTCTGAACTCAAGGCCAATAAGGCGAAGGAGCTTAGGAAGGTCAAAATTAAGATGGAGTGACAACGTCCTCAAAGACATCTCTGCCTTAGAGATTCGGAACTGGAGAGAGCTGGCACTAGAGCGAGATGAATGGAGGAAAATTATTGAGGAGGCCATGACCCACCAAGGGTTCTAGTGCCAAGAGTGATGATGTTGATCTTTTATACGTTTTATTAATATTATTATTTTTTAATTATTTATTGTAAAATGTGTTTTATATTAGGTATGTAAAAATCCATATATAATATAATGTATAATAATTTCTTGTACTGTAAAACCCACTAGGGCGTTGATTGACAAATAAATAAATAAACACACTAATAAATAATATCACATTTCAGTCCACTTTCCAAATACTCCTACCCATCGCGCGCCCCCTTAACCTACCCGATTAGACTGATATATTTTGTATTTAAGTTAGTTATTATCTATACCTGATGATGAAAGGGACTGCTCCTATCGAAACTATGGTAGTAATTTAATTAATTAATTAATACTCATATTATGTGTGTGTATTACAAAGTAAAATAAAACATATTTTAAAATACAATCTACTCTCAATCAAATCAGAAACCTGATTTCGGTCAGTGCAGGAACATATTTTCATAAAATTAAACACTGTTACGACAATATTCAAGACGATTATTATTCAATAATATAAAATATTAATTCAAACAAGAAACATATGCTTACCACTAATTTGGTTCGGTGTAATGGTATAAGTAATCAAAGAGTATCACATTATTATTTATTTTACGTAATTGATTACACAGGTAATTTAATCTAATATCCACACATGCTTAATTCAGTCGGCAATCATTAAACGAACTTCATATTTGCTTTGCAATACATCTGGATTACACAGTGAACCGGACACGATTTGTTTTCAATCAGTTGATCAAATTTACGAGACGATGTCCCATACAAGCTGTAATACCATAGAACTGACCCACCAGGGAAATACGCTTGAATACGAACCAAAACTGGTTTGACATAATTCTATGCGCATATTGAGCATAACCGTGTTATTACTATGTTATTACCTGATACTGTCATGTTTTGAAACTTTATTAAGTTGTAATTAATAGCGAAACATTTTAAATGCAGTAAAATAAATAATTATAAAATGTTATGGTAGTAGGTATCTAATAAACGTGGCTTTGGGAGAACAATTAAAACACAAGAAATTAAATAACGATTGTAACGCCAACATATTTTATTTTCAAAACAATTCTATAGGTGGAGTCAAAAGGCTATCTACCATTGATTGACAGCTAAAGAACTAGTGTCAAAGACTGCTTAGAGATGGCGCCAGCTATTGTTATAAACCCACATCGAACGATGTTCCTCATTACATTAAGTACCCCACGGGTCCGGCCTAATTATACTAAGAGATGGCGCCACTTTCACTCGTAAAATATTTATGGAGTATAACCAAAGATATTCAAATGCTTCGGAACAAATATGTTTCGGTATGTTCTACGGTGTTGTGAATACAAGTCAGACATCGTACAGAGATCTTAAGAGATCTTGAGTTCGAGCCTTTGGCCTTTGCTACTTGGCTTAAAAACTTAACTCACAGAGGTTCTGGTCTGGGGACCCAGCAGAGGAATCTGAAATTACTCCAATAGCGACGAGAGGACAGCAATCCTGGTCTGGGGACCCAGCAGCAGAATCCGGGGCTGGTTGTAATACCGCAAGGCGCCGTCCCAGGCGCTTGCCCAGTTTATCAGCGAGTGATTACCGTCATTTGTACCCACCCGGTGGATGTGTGTACGCAATTGCTTGAGCAGATAGAATGCCGTCCGCGCGGTAGAGTTATACGATTCATTAATAGGAGGTCCCTGCACACGAATTTAATTATAATGATTTTGTTTAATTCAAATTATTTTGCAATTTATCACTGGTCTATGAACACTTTGTTATCGCTGGGTAATAAATTCGATAAACTCCGTTCAAATATCTCACGTAAGCAGGTTTTTCGCTTACTTTTCTCGCTCGGTTAATACTCAGGCTGGCCACACCGACCGCTGCGGTTTGCCGCTGATATCGCATCGGTAGAAACGTTAAAATAATCAATGACATGGCCGCGACACGGGTTCGCCTTTTATTGAAAATAAGTTGACTTTTCGAATCTTCGAAGACATTCTTTACATTTCTAGTCCCGTCGCTTTCAGACTACTCCAAACGTCTCACGAATGTTGTAGATAATCGAAGAACACTGTATGGTGTTCTAGAGCATTTCATAGTGCTGTTAAAAGAAACATATTACAAGGAACAGTGCGCAATTCATTTTTTTACAATATTTTCTGACATAAATATGTTGAGTGTAGAGATTTCTGGACTATTCTGCTAAGTAAGTTGGTGTCGTGGTTGGGACTCTCACCATGTGATTCGAAGGCCGCGGGTTCGTATCTCACTCCAGACCAGCAAATTAGTCCTATTTTCACAGCACAAAGGTTTGGCTTAGTTTGAAAATAGTAAGAATATTGATGCCACACGTATTTTGTGTTCGCATCTCTATTTTAAAAAAAGTGCATCGCACCACTATGACCGATGTTTCGGATTCCGTTGCAGGGTTGATTATCAGAGGTTTTATCGCTAATAATGGACACTGGTATATTTAAGTAACTATAAAATTGAACAAACCTATATTTTGTATGTTTACAAATAGCTCGTGAAGTGTTCAAATCACGCCAGGTGCGTTCATATGTATTTTGTAATCTTAAATGTTGGCGGGGTCTATTCGATTCTGTCCACAGTATTGTAACAAACCGGACGCACAAATAGACCACGCTATTACGCGAACATTCAAGTAATTACTTACATTTCCAGTAATTCAGTAATTACTTACATTTTTGTATTGTAAAATAGCAGCGGGGGAGAGTGCCCATAAAAGTAACGATCATGAGAGGGATTCATCGTCTAACCTTCAACCAAAATAACACCAGCAATAACAAACGAACCGGATACGGCTAGGAACTCGATCCCATGGTAGCTGGTTCGACATGTGAAATTTTGGAGTGTGGAACAAAGTTTTATAATACACTAGCTGTTTGTACCCGGCGTTGTACGGGTTAGGGATTAAGATGAAAATAAATATGTGGGGGGAAACAAAGGTTTGATTCGAACGGTAAAGATTTGCATCGGAAATATACCAGGGGGAGGAGAAAAGGTAAAAGGAGGAAGGAAATGTCACCTATGTTACCCGACGGATTCTAAAGAATAATTTTGCAAAATTTGAGTCCGATCCGAGGGGAAGGGGTAAAATAATAGGGGGGAAATGTCGCCTATGTTACCCGCCGAGTCCTAAAGAAAAAGTTTCCACATTTTGAGTCCGATCGATCTAACGGTATATATAGATTTGCATCGAAAATATATCAGGGGTAAAGGAAGGGGTAAGAGAATAGGGGGAAAATGTTGCCTATATTACCCGCCGAGTCACAAAGAATAGGTTTCCAAATTTTGAGTCCGATCGGTACGGTATAGATTTGCATCGAAAATATACCAGGGGGAGGGGAAGGGATAAAATAATAGAGAGAAATGTCACCTATGTTACCCGCCAGGTCTTAAAGCATAGGTATACAAAATTTGAATCGAATCGGACAAACGGTGTAGATTTGTATAGAGAACAGACAGACAGACAGACGTTGATTTTTATAGGTATAGTTTTTTTATTCACATATCTTATATTAATATAACAATTTATTTTTAACTTTCAAGTTACATAAGGAAACATGGCGTTACACTAGTTTACAAATCTAGATTGCGTCATGCAAGCATGCAGTACGGGACGCGAAATTTTTACAACATAACATGTTATGTACATGTCTACATATTGTCACGGAATGGCAAGTAGAGGAACAACGAACTGTCTGAATTCCTTGTAATATATCACAACACTATCGCAGGATCTAGAATGGTTTTCAATTGTCTTCGACCTTCAAAAAAGGAAAAAACACGATTAGAACAACCTAAAAGCGACGAAAGCCTTCTCCTAAATACTAGAATAATCTAGAAAGTTCGAATATACCAGCATTTGGATATAAATACTGGGAATACGCCGCGGTGCGAGAGTCGTTGTGTTTTGAAAGTACGCTCGGTGTGAAGTCGGCCGCGAAGCGACCGCCAAGGTAGCCAGCCGTGAGATAACGAACTGATAAATAAAGAGAAATAATCGAGCGGAGTAAAATTCTATGTGCGGGATAAATACGTGTTACCCAATGATAATTATGTGTAAAGACGAAATGTATTGCGAAATCGTGTAGAATAAAAAATAGCGTTAAGTTTAATTTATGTTAAGCTTCTTTGTACATTGAATAATTAGTTAATCATCAATTTATAAATCGCTATTTAATTTAAAGTGTTTTTATTTGCCTTCCGCTGCCCGTGACCCGTGACACTATTATGCGTAACCACAACTACCAACGAATATTGTTTTGGTTAAATTTATAAATCATACTACATTTTCGACAGTAATCACGTAATCCAAAATAGAACCACAAGAAATGTATACCAACTACCACTGGATACACAAAGACTCACGGACACAAATACTTCATTTTATGATTTTGCCACAATATACACAAAATCTGTCATGTTACAAATGATTCAAAATTCATCGCATACCAACATTATATCAGCCCTTAATTCCGACATACAAACAGTACAAAACAAGAACATAAAATCAAATATACCTATATATTATATAGAGTAGCTTGTTGGTCTTGTGGTTAGGACACTGGCCTCGTGATCCAAAGGTTGCGGGTTCGATCCTCACTCCAGACTAGCAAGTTAGTCCTATTTTCATAGTACAAGCGCTTAGCTTAGTTTGAAAATAGTAAGAATATTGATGTGACGCGTATTCCGTGTTCACATCTCTATTTTTTTAAAGAAAAAAAAAAAAAAAAAAATATTACGTAAGTATTTATGGATTGAAAAGTACCACTTGTAAAATGTACCTCCATGGTCCGGCATTCATCGTGTCGGCCTAGATAATTTATTCATTTGAATAGTGTTCTATTGAATACGTACTATGAAACAACTGGATTTCATTATTGGTCCGTTCGCAATTTGATTATGTGGTTTTATATACCTCCCTGCATCCATTCAGACTGAATGCATATAACCTGGATTTATTAGCTGCATTCAATTTAATGTTTTGATGTTAATTAATTTGCTGAAATCATGTAAAAATAGGTATCGATTATAATATTTACATTAGTAACCGAGTCATTCATCCGACCAGCAGTAAGTAGGTGAATTTTTGATAATTTTACTTTTGATTTTAAAGATAATTATTTAATTAATTATTAACAAATACCTACATATGGCAAGATAGCCCATAAAACTCTACAAATAAAATAATTAAGAAATTAACAACGGAGTTAATAGAAATGTACTTTAAATGTGGTTTTGTGGTAAAGGATGAGTTGCTATCATCATTAGTAATTTATATAATAAAAATGTATCTGTCATGTGATGTTTTACCTGGGAAAATCCTTCTGTCACTTATGTTTTCTACATTTTGCATACAAGAAAACGCGTCTTATACTCTTCCTCGAAGGTGGTATAGAAATGAATGTGTTTATACTTACATATTTCTCCTTGAATTTTAAATGAAACTTTTTAAGCAGTATAACGTGAGAACAGTTATTTCTTATTTATTTATTAAAATAATATCACAATTACACTTTCTTAAATTTAGTTTGTTATAAACTAGAGGAAACCTGTTCTGGGGAATTGTTAATTATTTTTATTTATTTCTTAAGTAAGTTAATAAAACATTGTATATTAACTAGTATTTAACATTTTACATTCTTAAATCTATTACTAATATACTATCCATGATAACCTACATATTTACATTTACATCTAATCTAATCTATGGTACAATCTATAATTACTAATAAATATAATGCTCTACAATTCTATACTTTTATTATGTGTACAAAATGATTGCATTGTGCCTTTTAGTAGAAATTATTCTAATCTACATTTTTTGATGAATAGGATGCGAGATATCTACAAAAAATATATTTGCGATTCCATGTAAAATTTAAAGCGCAAAAATATATGATTTCAGTGTGTTATTTAAGAGGATAAATTAAGAAGTATACCAAATCATCGCTGTATATATAATAAATCCTATGTGCGGTTTAATAAATTCTGAGACGAACGAATCAATTTGTCAATTTTTCATATAAATAATGGAGATATACTAAAAAAAATATTGCCGTTCATCTGGAAAGTCTGCCTAGTAATTATTTAAAATATTTTTTAGAATTCTAGTCTGTGCAATTATTTTTTAAAACAGTTTAATTCGTTTATCTCAGAATGTACTAAAACGTCACATATGATTAATTATATATAAAACGACGAAATATCAGCTTATTTGTACATTTTTATCACATCAACATTAATGTTTCACTTCAAGGTAGTACTCCCTACCAAATAGAGTACACTACTTGTTTCAGCACTTTTTCCAATCTTCACACAAGAGTTTAGTACAAGTGCTCGAATATGTTCTTATTAATCTAATTGCACTTAAAAACAATTAGTTTAATTTATATATTTATTAAGATAATTTTACTTAAGCACAATGTGATAATTGAATCTAAGATGAACATATTAATCTTGAGTATTATTAATCTTAAGTAGCTTATTGGTCTTGTGGCTAAGACTCTCGCCTCGTGATCCAAAGGTCGCGGGTTTGATTCTGACTCCAGACCAGCAAGTTAGTCCAATTTTCATAGCACAAGCATTGAGTTTAGTTTGAAAATAGTAAGAATATTGATGTGACGTATTCCGTGTTCGCATTTATATTTAAAAAAAGTAACTGCTCGTTTTTAAAGAGGAAGTTTGCTTACAATGTAAAATGTAAAGATTTTTCGTATTAAATTTCAGGTGACTAATGTAATTAGAATTGTGACATCAAACAGCTCTCAAACAACAATAGAGAGTTGTTTTAATTTACGTAGGGACCGTCGATATAAGATTTTTATCGCTATATGACCGTCTTTGTGATATTTATCAAGCCTGGGTGATTTAATAATGTGTTTCGCTACAATATTGAAAAAAATATAAATAATATCGCGGTCTCTCCTTCAAACATAGATCCGGTACTTCGATCTCTCCCAATAACCTTTTTACTTCTAATTCCCATTTGTTCTCATCACCCTTCAGTAATTTCTCCTCGGGAGGTATAGTGTCCGCCAGTTAAAGATACCAAAACTAACACATAAAAAAATAATTTGTGTATTTGCAGGTCCCATAAATGTGTTAGTAGAAATCGCATCGTTGATTGGTTACAGTCATGTCTTGACGAACTTGCAATAATACTTTTAGTACGCATCCAACTCTCGGGGCGGCCGCCCGATTGTTTGTTGAAGAAAAATATGGTCACCATGTTTGAAGCCACCATGAAGTACCATTCGCTGTCGATAAGCTGTTCGATAAGCTTCCGCCATTTCATCGGACTTTGATGCGATTAAAAAAATTGGTCAATCATAAATGGGCACCTAACTTTTAATGCATTTGATGATGAAAATGATGGCACACCTGATTGCGATGCGTAGTTATTATTTTTTTAGGTTCGTTTAAATATTTTTGTTTTATTTTTTGTCATTTTTCCTCCTTAATATTTTTTCCATTTTCAATACATTTAAAATATTTTTGCATTTTTATACCATGATCACCCTATGAGTTTTGGTATTCTTATCTGGCGGACACTCTACAACTCGGAGATTGTACAATTTGAATTATATTTTACTTTGTACACTCACTTATACGGCGAACCGGGTCTGGCACACTCAACCCGGTTACGCTGGAACACGCTTGTTATTATTATTATTAATATTCTGCAAGTGTCCCATACCGACTTGAAACAGAAAGTCAACAAATACACCGAGATGGGAAACGCCCTGAGCGAAGGCAATCTCGCCAAAATTAATGTGGCCAAGACCAAAGTGATTTCCGCTAAAATTAATCCTGAAATCACTTGAGGCAGAACCGTTTTCTAGTCTCTCGTTTTCATACGATAAGTCCATTCTTGGTTCTGTTGAAATAAAGGCTTAACTCGTTAAGTGTAAATTACAACGTCCGAAGGTATTTTAGTCATCCAACCCGTAAAAAATGACTTATTTTGTTAAATATTTCGGCCGCCAGTTGAGGCTGTGAGAACGGCGCTTTCTTAAGTAGCGTAACGTCTTGATAACATTAGTGAAAGACATTAATAAATAGAGAATTATTCTGTTTTTGATTCTTATACGTCATAACTGTATTGAACTTTTTTATTATTTGAGTCATCTAGTAGCTTTAGTGACGGCAATTGTTACATAGAGAGTAATACATTTTTTGTACCTCGTTTTATACACCTCATCATTATTTATGCCGTTATTGCATAGAGAATTATATATTTTGATAAATGATTACTATTAATTACGAGTTTATATGCAATAAAGTAATCAGTGTAGTTATTAGTTTAAAAGTCAATATTAGTAATAACAATTTTGAAATTATATTGATTTTGAAAACGAAATGAGATCATCAGCTATTGGATACGTGTTCTTCCATGTTCCGAGAAATAGAGCATCCCATACACAAAATACATTTTTATGTCGTGCATGCAAAGATTTTTATAATAATTGTATCGATAGTGACCCCTTCAACAATGGTCTTACCGAATTTAAAAGAATGCTTTAGATTATAAGTACTAAATCGACTTTGAACAATCACTCACTATATCTAATTTTCTCTTCCTCCACCTCTATCCTGACTCCTACCTCCTCATCCCATTAATTATCACTTATCATTATTTAGTCCTAACATTGTTTGTTGCTTACCCCTATTCATTAATTAATTTAATATAATTAACTATCTTATCTAACTTTGTTCTTAACATCTGTGAATCTTTTTAATTGGTATATGAAATGAACATTATGCTTTTACATTATAATGTTTAAAAAGCTGTTATGATTCCTTAATAAATAAATAAATCAATACCGACAGACATCGAAATTATTATTATTGGGGATAGGGAAATAATTAATTATATAAATATATCATCATTATTAGAAATAGTGGCTATTTAGGAAATGCGTCAATTTTTACTTCGAATTTGGAAATAATTGAAGAGTGAAATTTTAAAAACTCAAAATCGTCATCATCATCATCCTAGGCTCTCCGTCCCTGTTTGAGTCGTATGCCCCTCCACCATTCTCCTTACCGCCTATTGCTGATGCCAAGAATGGATAAAGTCCGGTTTTCATAGTCAATGTCGTCACGTCTGACTACCATAACGGATCTAATTACAGGATCCATCATTAGGATCCACATGGCTGATGATATTAATGTTTATATATTTTTTAACGCAGCCACTACCATTTTTTTGTTTCAAGTAGCCCTATTAGATAGATTTCGATAGAAAATTCCATTTTTCTGTAGATTTCAATAGATATAGAGAAAGGAGCTTCCAGAAAAAAATAAAAAGTGCAGACAGACAAAATATATGTAATTCTTACGAACAGTGCCGAAAGCTATATTTTTCAGTACTTATAAATAATTTGTCTAAAGACAAAAAGTTCATTTCCTTTACTGATTTTCATAGCAATATGTATCTTTCAAACAATCCTACTTTCAAAATAAAATTGTAATTAATAGTAATAATTGTATATTTTGAAACTATTTTACTTTGAAATTAAAATAAAATAATTAAAAATTAAACTAATTAACTTTGTTTATCACAACTGAAATTTAAATTGTCAAAGGAAGCAAACACTTGGTGGTGATACATTATAATTAAATAAATAAAAATAACTTTGTTATACACCACTTATATTAATTTATTAAAAATCCAACCAGGTTTCGCTACTACCGTAGCTTCTTCAGGGATCTTAACTGTCTGTAATCTTAACAGTTAAGATCCCTGAAGAAGCTATGGTAGTAGCGAAACCTGGTTGGATTTTTAATAAATATAAGTGGTATAAAACAAAGTTATTTTTATTTATTTAACTAAAATTTATTTGGTAAAACCAACCGGTTTTGGAAACGACGTTCCTTTGTCAGGGTATACTTAATACTAATTGAACTTTACAAAATTATAAACAATCATACTTCAGTGTTATGTGTCCAAATGGGGGTAAATAGTGGGGGGTGCGAAAGAAACAGGTGATAGGGTTCCCTTTCACTTTATCACCTGTTTCTTTCGCACCCCCCAGTATTTACCCCCATTTGGACACTTAACACTGAAGTAGGATTGTTCATAATTTTGTAAAGTTCAATTAGTATTAAGTATACCCTGACGAAGGAACGTCGTATCCGAAACCGGTTGGTTTTACCAAATAAATTTTAGTGGTGATAAACAAAGTTAATTGTTTTAATTATATTCATAATTAAAAACTACAAGATATAGCAAAATACAACAGTATATTAAATAATTGTAACAAGTCATTGTAACGAGATGCTAAAAATAACGCACTCTTGCGTAATTACCATAGTGTTGTCCCAAGTAATGTCACTTGGGACAATACTACGGTAATATCGAGAATGGTCTATAAAAATCTACAAATATTTACAACCTTCGCGATAGGTCTATAAACGACTGAAACAGTCGAGAACCTTCTCCTAAATACTAAAATAATCTAGAAATTTCGATAAAAACACCGTTTGCAGGTAGAGATAGCGCGGATCTAGGCCGCCGCCAAGATGTTGTGTTTGACATTTCAATTCAGTGCGAAGTACGCGCGAGCCGCGAGACGACGCCCAGGGTGCGAGCGATTAATACGAAAGAGAACAGGATGGAATGTTTTAGTGAAAGTTTAATACGTATTACCCAGCGATTATAATGTTTATTTACGAGTGATTTATTGCAAAATAGTGTACTTAAAAAAAAGCTTTAAGTTTTATACGTTTTAAGTGACTTTGTACGTTGAATAATAAATTAACCATTAGTTAATAAATCGCTTATTAATTTCTCGTATTTTCATTCATTCCTCCCGAAGCCAAGACAGGTGACATTATGTTGCATTATACGAGATAGAAATAAAAATATTTAATATGTTTTAATAATTAAAAATTTAAATTTTCAACGAAAACGAACTCGGCACACTAGAATAGTTTAACGGTGTAAACAAATGTTTGTATATTACGATGTTAAATTTTTATTTATTTTATATCTCGATCATTTTGATCTACAAGCACTAAATATAGTTATTTAAAGAAATTAAGTTAAAACGTTTATAAAAATTTAACACAATATCACACGTCATAAACTAAAGAACCTCATAGAAGTGAGTACCTTTAATGAAAGTAACTTCAAACTCATCTTATCTGGAAAATGTGGCCTTAGGTGAACCGACTGCTATTATAAAATCAAAAAAACTCGAAAACTATCAGTTTTTGTAAAACATTTTCAATCAAACGATCATATATTATTTAATTAAGAACTTTACGAATTAGTATACTTCTATTTTCGCATTTAAAAGACGTACTCGTTTGTCAAAATATGATCTCTTTGACCTGTTAACGGTATTGAATGAAAGACACATTTGAAAAATGGTATAATACTTGTTTGTCAAAATATGATCTCTTTCTCTGATCTGAATGTAAGACGCATTTGAAAAACAATATAATACCTACTCGTATGTCAAAAATATGATCTTTTTGACCTGTTAAAATGCAGTAAGGAAAAAAACGGAATCAAAGAAATATTGCAGGAAATGTGAAAATTAAATACTGGAAAAGGACATGCGATCGGATATCCGGTTAAAATATTGCTTGTTCACTTGTAGCAATGACAGGTCCGACTGCATGGAATAATTTGTCTTCAATGAATGACGAAAGATGAGGATTTTGTAAAGGCAAGGAGTTGTAAAGATAATACGCACGCTCTCTGTGTGAAACCTCTAACTTCTAAGTAAACGAAGCCATACGAATATAGTACGATAACATTTGATTTGATTGAAGTAATTTGAGCACGCAATTTTTCCTTAACCCATATATATAATCCACTAGCTATTCGTACCAGTGTTGCACGGGTTAAGAATTAAATTGAAAATAAATTTGTGGGAAAAAAAGTTGCATTATTCTGCAAAGCTTCTAATTGAAATAATTCTATATTGTTCGCCTCGTCCTAATGAATAAGTATACAAAATTTGGGTCAGATCGGAGGAACGGTACAGATTTGCATTAAAAAAATATCAGCGGGAGGGGAAGGGGTGAAATGAAAGGGGGAAAATGTCGCCCCTGTGTCCCGCCGGGTCCTAAAGCATATATATATATATAATCCACATAATCACAACACCCAGACTACATTTAAAACTATTTTACATTTATTATAATCCGGAAATATCCAAAACACGTTTCTGTTCAAAATTCCAAAATGAAAATTTACTGCGTCAAATGTTAGTGTTTTGTGAAAGATTTATAATTTAAAAGCTTCCCACAACAGGGAAATAATAATTCAAAGGCAATATAAATATTTTGGCATTGTTTCAATTAATAAATCTTTAAATTAATATATAAGTGTTAATTGATAAAATAATAATTTTCCTAACTTTTCTTTCGAAGTATGGTTAACGAAATGTTTATGTCAGATAAATCATAACTATTATATAAATTAATTCATGATTATAATTAAAAACGTGTTTCGATCATTTATCATGTATTTCATATGTGTTAAATAAACAATTATTTTTTTAATATAAAATTATAATATCGTGGGGTTACTGCCAAAAGTTAAGTCCTCATCTTAGGTCAACAGAGTAAGTCACATATTTATATATCCGTATATATAAATCAACGTCTGCAAAAATTTGCAGGTACTCTCTGATGTTGGTAACGAAATTTTTCAGCTACACGTTTTTTAAGTATTTCATAAACTATTTTTTAATCTAATTTTTCAGTATTTTCAAAACACCTATCAACTATCAAAGTGTGATGCTTATATGCGAATCGTTACCTTTCGCTCCTATGCTGTTGGGTTCCAGTTAAGTCAAGTCCATTTGGGTTGCAATAAAAGGCCGTAATCATCTCAATAGTTTATTCAGGAATTGTACAACAATATTTTATGCCGATATCTCAAGATAGCGCGTGTTTCCTCTAAAATCGCATATCCTGGAATGTTCGCTGCCCCATAAATTCACGCGGTCACATTCTTCTATTCTGCTTGCGTACTCCCAGACATCTACCATATCGATATGCTTTACACAAAGGTTTGTTAAAACACTCATAAAATTAACCAAAATGAAAAATACAAACTCGATGTATATCTAAAAGGAGAATACCTACCTACGAAACGCACACAAAGGCAATTTTTTTAAGGAAACCTATATGAATAAGGTATTTGTATCATTTTTACATTAAAGTACCTACATACTTTTAAGAATACGTTAAAAATATTCAACATTGGCGGAAAATTCTTGGATTCTGTCGACTGCCGAGAAAAAAGGTCCTCCGCGATGACCACTCCCATTTCACATGTATCATTAGAATAAAAAAAAAACAAAAAGATTTTCGAAATTGACACTTCAATTTAGTCTTTGACAAAATGGCGGGCGTTTGAATTTAAAATAGCGTTATTAAGAGAAAAATTCGAGTTTATTATGCCGATAAAAAAAACTAATTCACCTAAAAAAATCCTACGACAAAGACTAGATAATTATGTATAGAATATCCAGTAAAAATTTCAAGCTGATCAGTTCAGTGGTTACCGAGATATTTTGGTCACGGATTTTCAAAACACGGTTTCGAGTAAACGCGTTTGAAAATTGAGAAAATTGAAAGCTTAAATAAAATTAGCGATTCCAGGTCTATAATTCGATAATGATTCGATTCCTCCTGCTGAAGAAACATAATTTATTGCCTATATGAAACAATCTATGTAGGTGTCTAAACATAATAATTTTGTTTTCAATTTAATGAATTATTATTTTTACGTTGAAAGACTTTTTTGGTATATATTCGCATGTCAATTTTTCTATGGCTCAGTGGCTCATACAATCCAAATAGAATAAATGTTTATTTTTTACTGCTAGATTAAATGTTTTCATTAGTTTCGTTATCCGTAAATAAAATAATAATGTTGATATTTTCAATATGTTAAGTGGTAAAAACCAAGTACATTTTTATTATTTATGATAAAATAATAATATTATATTCATAATATTTTGAGTATTTCCAAAATTTTCAAGAACAAAATATTGGATTTTATCTCCAGGGAGACATCATTAATCAAGATGTATTATAGATGTCTCATGGAGAAAAAAAGCTAAGGACATAAGAAACAAGTCGTTTAGGTTAAACGTATATACAATTTCCAAAAATTTTATAGATGTCGTAGTCTATCATGGGTAATGGCTAACTTTACATTGTGTAAAGTGATCACTTAGGTCAGTCGTCCGATAGTTCGTAAGTCCTGTAAACACTTAAATAGACTAATCAAGATGTATTGTAGATATCTCATGGTGAAAAAAAGCTTAGGAAATAAGAAACAAGTCGTTTAAGTTAAACGTATATACAATTTCCAAAAATTTTATAGATGGGAAATGGCTAACTTTACATTGTGTAAAGTGATCACTTAGGTTAGCAGTCCGATAGTTCGTAAGTCCTATAAACACTTAAAAAGACTTCCATACCTACGTTCCCATATAAGAATATAGTTTCGTCTCTATGAGACATCTATAATATATCATGATTAATAATATTGGACGGAAATAAAATAAAAATGTACGGTACATTTTTCAATTAGTAAAAAGCAAATAGCGATTCGTGTACAAAACTAGGCCATTATTTAATTAACAACTATACAGTCGCGTGTTCCTTTGCTAGGGTATAGAGAGACGTACAAAATTTACCTCTTGGATATTTTTGCGAGTCTCTACCTCCGATTCGATATATTCCTTTGCTTGCACATCATCACAGACCGCCATTCAAGGGGTAAATATTTGTCCACTCGCTCTACAGCCGAGGTTTTTTCATTTCCACTGTATTATTCAAGCCGGGGAACCCCTACAGCTGGAAACATCCCCTTTCTCTCAGTTTGTGCTCCTCGAGTCGGAATGTTTGGGGCTCTTACAAAAATCCCTCGGAAGGTATTCAAGCACTCTCTCAATTAATTTTAATTAAAAAAATCATATATATTTAATTTTCAATTACAAAAAACATATTTAAAATTTCGCTGCCTTTTAAACTTATTAGACTTCTCCTGTAAATAAATGAAAATATTAATAATTAATATTTAAACACTATCACAAACACATAATCATTTCATAAAAAGAATTTACGTAATACATTTTCAAAAAATTTGGAAATTAAACAGACACATACGACGGGAAATTTTTAAACTTTTTAGAACGAAATCGTTTATTATAGGTCGACCACAATCAAAAGACCATTCCCTTGCTTTGTCCGGTAAGAGTAAAGCGGGAGAAAGTTGCTTGGCAAGCCCGTACTACAAGCTTCAATATGATATTTCTAATGAATATATATTTTTTAGTTTGAGAAAGGTTACTTATTTACTTACTTACTTACTAGAAAAACTTCTTTTGTGTTCATTTTTTGGATCGTAACAACCCTTTTTTGCGTACATTCTTTTGAAGGCGGTCTAGCTATAGTAAATTAATTTTCTTATAGTGCCGTCTTTTATCGGAACATTCAGTGGTGTTACGCTTAAACCAGTTCCACAATCTACGCAACCGTGAGTTACCACTTATTTCTACATATTACGATGTTTGGTTTAGACTTATTTTGGTCCACTCATAATTTGTCCCAGATACTCAAACTATTTTATCTTAATACTCCGCAGAACTTTTTTTCAGGTCTTTTTCCAAACGTCTAACATTCGACATTCATCATTCTATCCACCCAGGAAATTTCTATATGCGTCTATAGTGCCACATCTCAAAAGCTTCATATTTGTGGATACGTTATATCCATATACGAGAATGGCGAAAATATTACATCGAACCACACGCATTAGATGTTTCAGTTTAAAAAACAACAATCTCATTCAGAGAAACGCACTTCTTCCCATCTCTATTCTTTTCTATGTTCTTCTTTTTTCCTATTTTACTTCTTGAGATGGATCCCAATTCTCATTCATCCATTCATTTATACTAGAGTTGCCTAACTCCTTTCTATTATTTCATTTTTGATTGTTGTACTTGGCGTCGGAAGTCATCTTTTTGATACTGTTTAAATTTTTATTTGCGAGTGTTTATCTTCAGGCCTGTAGCGTTGACATGTACCTTACAATGCTATCTTCCACGCCAGTGATTCTGGCATGGTTAGCAAAGGTATTGATAGTTAGCCTGACGACAGATCGGATGCCTTTACCTCTGTGTAACAGATTTTACTCACCTCGTTTCGGCTCCCACAGGTACCACTCCAGGGAACACTCAGGTAACACAGGTAACGTGTGCCAAATAAAAGAGTGTTTGCAATTTATCGTGTATTCAGATATAACATTAGTAAATTAAGGTTCTGTATTATGTCGCGGAACTAGATAATGTATGGCACGCGCGGTAGGAAGTTTTTGTACGAAAAAAGCGCACTCCCGAGAATTGACCTGCGGGAGGTTTGGATTCCGGTGTTAGCTGGCTGGCGATGGCAGAGCGAATAAAGGCCGCTCCCGGCGACTACTGGTCTTCCGCTCCGTAGGTAGTTCTTCACCTTCTGGAAGGTTGTCCCGTCGAGCCGCTCCTACTGGCTCTGAGATGGCGCTAGTGTATAGTTTTCGTCCCTCAGGTCCGCCACAGGCCTATTTGAAACTTGATCCATTCACCTTCTTACCAGCTTTAAAAATTAATATTTTCTTCATATACTTGTATATATTTGTAAAACATTAATAACCTCGCAGGACTGTATTCCTGTCTTAATAATAATAATAATAACGTAATATTATGAGTCGAAAATGTTCAAGCTATATTGACCTAATATCAATAGTTAAGATTTTTTCAAACGTTGGACTATCATTACAGTAACTTATGTCGAATACGAAAAACTCATTCTCTTTAATACAAATCAAATAAAAAAATATAAACTTTCGAATTCCAATTGGAAAACATTCCTATTGGAAATTTTTCAGGGTTTTTATCACTTTGTTAAACTTGTATTGAAACCAGTAAATTTTTCGTAATCGATATGAGTTACTGTCATGATAGTTCAACGTTTTACAAAAAATACGTCAGAAATATTGAAAAAAAAATGCAAGCTTTGAAGTCGAATATCTCCTTAACTATTGACATTAGGTCATAATAGCTTGAACATTTTCGACTCATAATCAAGGCAGGAATACAGCCCTGCGAGGTTATTTATGTTTTACAAATAACCCTGTATATACAGTAAGTCAATAATTAAATCATAGTGTAATAATGTAAACGTTTTCTTAACTGTGTCCTAACATTGTATTGAATCAGTAATTGTCGCGAATAAATATTTTTTGTTGACATCATTCTTTTTATATATTTTTATTGAAAAACATATTTTTTTAATGAAACTGAAAGCTGTTTTATAGCTGTATTATCGTACATAATAATTGATCGTTTACGCTGCTTTGAACTTGTCAACAAATGTTCGACAACTCTAAAAAAGTGTAACAATGACATTAACTTAATACTTGTAAAAGACTCGAAGACATTCTTTGGGATACCAATTTACGCTTATAATGGCCATTGAAATATCGCCCGAATCAACTGAAATTGACCAACGGCAAAATAATACAAACGAGAGAGAATAATTTTTCAAACGTACGTTTGGACCGGTTTTATAAAATAGATTTTTGCGTAGATGTTACAATAATAAGTTCTATACATTGTTTATTAAAATAGAAAAATGTCAGAGGTAGGATTAGATGATCATAACAGAAGATGAATAGAAAACCACGACCTTAAGAAGGCCAAAATTAAGTTGGAGTGAAAGAGATAATATTTTCAAAGACAAATATATATGTCTTAAAAAATCCAAATCGAGAGAAATAGCGTGGAATAGATAGCAATCGACGAATTTACTGAGTAGGCATTTTGCTCAGAACTACGACCCACCAGGGGTTGTTGTTCCATTAGGATCAAACTTTGACACTTTTATCATGTACATATTCGTATATTAATTTCAATAATTTATGTATTTTTCGTTACATCTTTATACATATTAAAATATAACAAAGAGTGCAACCCACTTAAGTACTAATATGTAATATTGAGTTTGTTTTTATAAATATTTTAAAAAGTATTATAAATAATATCAAAAAGCCAGTTATTTGATAAAGATAACCGATTCTAAGAACCAAGTGCCATGATGCTTTTTATTGTTATGTTTTCAGGGTTGGATAGATGAGAGATTACAGTGGAATGGAACATTTTACATAAATATATTATATAAAATACACAAAAAAATGAGTATTTTGACGTCTCTTGAAGTTTACCCACCCTACATCCTTTAATCGTAATGAAAAAAAAAATTATTAAAACGATTCTCAAAAAATCTTATGACTATTCTATTGTAAATAAATTTCAAGAATTTAATGACCATCACTCACAAAAATATGCAAAACAAACTCCCTGTGCCAAATTCACAAAGATTATTTTATAAATAAATCTCATCCCTTAGACTGTATAAGTAATAGTCATAGAACAAAGGGACAAATAAAGATACCAACTTTAAGAACCACCATGGCACAACATCATTATACATACTTGTGAGTTAAATATGGTACAAAACATTGTTGTCGCAAAACAAATTTAAAAACAGGAACATTCTAAAATACGAACAGTTTAAGAAAGAAGTCAAATTCTTGATTTTGGACAACGATGTATTGTAATATTTCCTACATGTCTCAAATGGTTTCTGTATAATAAAAAAAAATTAGTACTCATAAAAGGTTTCTGCTTTTATACTTTAACTTAGCTTGTAAATACTCCGCCCATAAGCTCGAGCTTTGGCTCATATTACGGGGAGTATAATGCCTGTAAAATGTTGTAACATAGAATCAATTTATTATAAAAAAACATTATGTATCAACTGTATAAATAAATAAAAATAAATAAATAAATTAAATTATCGTATAGAATATTGACGATTGTCTATGTAAAAACATTTTTTTTTCGACTTATGACTGTTTTAGTGCACATTGTTATTTTCTTTTCTTTGGGTGTTGTATTCTTTATCAAAATTACAAAGAATACTAGCTCAATATCATTAATAATAATATAATTAGATAGTTTTAAAAATAAGATTTTTGAAGTCAAGTCTTAAACCCGTTCCGGGACGGGACTATTAATATCGTCCGACCATTTTTTAATTCTATTCACTATGCTCACTTTCCTAATTTGATCATAAACGGAAATGCGCCTAGGTTATGTCATTTCCGCTGTATTCAGTCTGATTTTTTTTATTCTTCTTCCGGTTCCGGGCTTCACTTTCGTACGTACGTTTCGATATATCATATCCACAAATTGCGGTATTTTATGCAAAAAGCTTTTTCAAATGAAACCTTTACAGTTTTTTTATTCTGAAAGGCTCTTTCAATTCAAAGGATATTTTGTTCGGAATCATTTATCACTTTAGTTTCTGGCGTTGGCAACGAGGCTACTATCATTCAGGTACCGCGCTAACACGGGAGAGAGTTTGTCACCCTCTGTTGGCAAAAAAAGTTATTCGTTCAATTTTTTTAGATAAGCAGTGCCGGAACCAAATGAGTTACGCTTTCAACTATTTGTTTCTATGGTAGTATTACGTGAAATTATTGATGCACACATAATAACATTTCACTAATACGTAGGTTGTCAATGAAATGAAAAACGATGTGGAAATATTTTCAAATACAAATGTTTTTACACTACATTATTAACTTATGTATTATATGTTTAAATAAATTAAACAGGTTAACTTAGTATAAAATCACATTTTCTTTTTTCCCTCTCAAATCCAACTAATTAATACCCATCATCCTTGTATTATCTCTCCCCTTCCCTTATCCTTCCCCAGGCGTTCTATTTCCTGTCTTAATTTGTCTCTTTCTTTTACATATTTATTTTTGTCTATATTTTTCATTCTTATGTAATTTTATGTTTTGTCTCTTTCCTATGCACCTGTTTATTTTTTCTCTCTCTATTTTAATGTCATTTATATTTTGTCTCCCTCATTATATTATATAAGTGGACTTCTTTGTATTTATTATTTAGTTCTTAAAAGTGCCCTGATGACGAAGCTTGATTAAAGCGTAACCGGTTGGCATATTAACTAATAAATAGTGGTTTTAAATTAAGTCAACTTGTTTAGTTTATTTAATATGTCAAACCATAAAGTAATTGCTATGTACCAGGATATAAAATATTTTTGAGCGAGATATCATTTGAAATTAAACGCCGTAAGACGTAGCGTGTTATAAAATTTCTTAACATTTTTACGTTGACTTACTCTTAATCTAATTTCATTTTTTGGTTTAAACAGTATTCATTTCATAATTACCTACACCAGAAATGACATCAGTTGCCTCATGAAAAATGAAATGATTCATGATCGCCGACTATTGATTGCAGTTCCTCTCACATGATATGCAAGCGCTAAGCACACAACAGTCACACTCCAAGGGGAGGTCCTCTAAGAATTTCCCAGCGGGATTCCCACACCCGAATAAAATATCTGATACATTGATTACATTCCTGAGAAGGTCAGCGTTTTCAAAGGAAACTCCATCTATCCCCCTTATCAGATCCTCCCGACTATCGTTTAGAATGGGACATTCTTTTAGTAGGTGCTCCGGCGTCTGCTTCACTTGGTATCATGCATACCATGGTTCATTAGCAAGTCTCGAGATGACGGAAAGTGTGTTAATTTTCATTTCCAAGAGAGTTTTTCAAGACCAGCGGTGAAGTATTAAAAATTAAATTAAAAAGGTTAATGGCCATTTACCTTATCAAAAATTCTATTTGATTATTTATTTATTTTGATCTATCCGCTTTCTCTTGATCGCTTAACTCTCGCCAGAGTGCTCTTGTCTTTTGTGTCAGAGTGCCCATTGTTGGTGGTTACAGTTAGCTGTTTGACTGTCATCTGCTTCCATCTCGCTTGGCTGGAGCGCGCAGTGAGGAGTGTGACCAGATCCAGCCATGCGGAGCCAGCGCTGAACCCTGACCCGGTGACCGTGCGCCTTCAGCTGTCTCTTCGATGACGAGCCTCTCCATCGAGCATTCATTTCCGGTGTGCAACTGAAATATGTCAGAATTTGTAGATGTTGGTGGATTTACCACTCGTGCAAAGTATAATATTTAATAATTAAATTACTTTTAGTTTTTCTAGTACGCATTTTTGCAGGTATTTGATACATGTATGATAAGGCAATATTTTTATACACAGATTTATAGATTTTTTGTATTTGTATTTATTTATAAATGATAACAGTACCTACTCCCTCACTAGGAAAATCCTGTGTCGTGGTGGGCACGATATACGATAACATTCTTACAATATTGTTTGAAACATTATACCATATGTAAGGTATAAATATTTTTATTTTATGTTTGTGTTTATGTTTAATAAATATGTTATATTTTTTATGTAAAAGCCTATACACATTGCTGCTCTGTACTTTATATACTTATGTTTTGGTGCAATACCTGATACTTTTTATATTTTGCTGCTTATAACAGATATTGTTTAATGTATGTGCTTTTTGAATTTTATGTTAAATTCTTTATGCCTATACCTAATGGACGTAAAAAAATAAAATAAATAAATAAAAGCAAAGGCAGCAATATCCAAAAACTGAAAAAAATGTTTTGGATGCAGTCACCGAGGATTACCACTTTAAATTGTACTCAACTCTAGATTTGATGTATCTATTCCTTCCAAAATCATGTTTCCTATAAATTTACAGGCTATGTTTCCTATAAAATCTCGAATTCAGTACATTATGAATTAGTATCCTCCATGACTGCATAATTTTATTTTTTGGATATATACTGCCTTTGCTTTTATACCCCACATATCAAATATAAAACACGGACATACATGGGAAGGTCCGATGATTCGCAGGAAACCCGTTTGCATGGCACGGATCTAAATCGTGCAATCCATGATGAATTTGTATTTTATAATTGTCAAATCACGCAAAAATTTTATTATTTATGTGGTGATACTCGTCACTAGTCTCTTTCTCATCTCTTCGATGATTCCTTTTTATAATGTGATTCTTAAATATTATTCCTTAAGCTTCATCCTTTGATGCATCGATTGATTTGAAACATCGCGATTGATGTTTAGAATCAACCGACGCACCTTAAAAAAAATAAGATTTGTTTTAAAAATTAATAAAAAATTTCTCTCATATTCTTCTTTTAGATGACGAGTTCACTATACAACTAACCGAGCATAACTGCACTCAGCTCTGCATCTGCATGATACAAAAAAATCAAAGAAGGTACTGTTAAAATAAAATTTGTTTTACTAATTTATAAAAATGAACTTTGTTTTCACCACTTATATTACATTATTACATTTACATTAGTACATTTTTAATATTTATTTATTTACTTAATATTCACGGAAGACCAACAGCACAACAAAGAAGAATAGAAAACATTAATATAACATAGGTGGTCAATTATAGGTCATCACCAAGAAGTATGTTAATAATATAACATAGGTGGTCAATTACAGGTCATCACCAAGAAGTATGTTAATAATATAACATAGGTGGTCAATTACAGGTCGTCACCAAGAAGTATGTTAATAATATAACATAGGTGGTCAATTACAGGTCATCACCAAGAAGTATGTTAATAATATAACATAGGTGGTCAATTACAGGTCATCACCAAGAAGTATGTTAATAATATAACATAGGTGGTCAATTACAGGTCATCACCAAGAAGTATGTTAATAATATAACATAGGTGGTCAATTACAGGTCATCACCAAGAAGTATGTTAATAATATAACATAGGTGGTCAATTACAGGTCATCACAAAGAAGTATGTTAATAATATAACATAGGTGGTCAATTCAGGTCATCACCAAGAAGTATGTTAATAATATAACATAGGTTGGTCATTACAGGTCATCACCAAAGAAGTATGTTAATAATATAACATAGGTGGTCAATTACAGGTCATCACCAAGAAGTATGTTAATAATATAACATAGGTGGTCAATTACAGGTCATCACCAAGAAGTATGTTAATAATATAACATAGGTGGTCAATTACAGGTCATCACCAAGAAGTATGTTAATAATATAACATAGGTGGTCAATTACAGGTCATCACCAAGAAGTATGTTAATAATATAACATAGGTGGTCAATTACAATCACCAAGAAGTATGTAAATAATGATAAAAATGTTACGAAATAAACTTAGGCATGTTAAGAATAATACAAGAAAGAATAAAAAATTAAACCAAAAGAAATAGAGACTTAATTAGTAAGCAGAAAAATTTAAGCATGTTAAGAATAAAACAACAACATTATATTAATAATGTCACTATAAATTGAATTAAAGCTTTTTTGTTTAAATATAATAATAAGTACGAAAAAACTCAATGTTGTGAGGACTGATCAATTTATTTACAAAAAATATCTTTTTTAGTTAACATTGTGATGATTTTATGAAGTGAAAAACTAAAAAAATATCACGTTTTCCCGCGGTGCACTAAGCCGCAGATCGAGCTCTGGTGACCTCTGTGATTTATGACGAAATGATTTATTTCTATGGGGCCGTGATCTCGCTGCCAGCAATAGTCGTGATGCGGATCGTCGCGCGTCATCTGTCATCCCTTTCTGAATCCTCCACGCGACCAAGAACCCCAGATCCACACCCAGATATTCTTGTGACATTCATATTAATATGAATAATTCAGTATATTTATTTAATATTCTGACTTACTTATTTTATATGCTAACTTAAAAACACCACCCATTACAAGAACCGATGAAATGTTTAATAAATGAGACGTTTTTGATGTGAAACAAATCTACGCCAAAACTTTCCTAAATAACTAACCATCACGCCGTTTCACCGCAGGGGTAGGCAGAGAAGACAGAACGCCATATTTTTCTATCTTGGCACACTACTTTTGCTTCGGCTACATTTATACATCTTCTCATGCAAGTTCTACGGTTGTTGAGGCTTTTCACAAGGCCGTCTTCCAATATTTGTAGTATTTAATCATTTTAGGTTTTCAACACTCGGCTCATATATTTTCTTAACTATCCTTTTCTCGCTCATACGTTCTACATAACCTAACCATCTCAGCATTCCTTTCTTTATTTTGTCTACCATACTACAGCCGGTATTACATTCACTTCTAATTTGTTCATTCCTCACTCTATTGACCAAAGATTTTCCACACAAGCGCCTTCCTTAGTGACCGCATTTCCATCGCATTCAGTCAACTTTCATTCCTTTCTTGTCAATTCAAGGCTTCACTTCCATACATCAGAGTTGGTACTAGAACGCCATTATATACCGCTAGGCTTGCTTCTTTTGACAGATTTTTATTGGCCGTAATGATATTCATACCACCATTACTTTGTTACCTGCAGTTACTCTCCTTTCGATATCGTTCTCTACTAAATATACCTTCCAAGTGCATAAACTCATTCACTTGTTCTGTCAAAACTGTCCTTGCTTACATAATATATAAAGACAAAAGAATACACTTCAAAGAAACTCAAAACAATTCCTTCAAACAGAAACTAGAATTCAATTTAAGTCCCAAGAGCGCGAACCATTATTGGATAAGGATATTTTAGATACCTATGCCCTAAACCATACAATACAATGATGAAAAATGTTTCATAATTAAAGTATCCAAAAAATGTAAAATAAAAAAGATGGATGGGTCGATCATTTATTGGAGAACTCATTCAAATAAAGTGAAAATATAAATATCAAGCCACGTAACATATATATTAGGGTAATCATGATTTCATGTAACCCTTAAACTGCTATTTGTGGCAGAATGTAGATGATTATTGATATTTTTCTTTAACCCATTTATATATAGGTTACTTGCATGTAAGTTAATCAAAATAGTAAACTTTGCATGCCTCAACATAAACTTTTCGAGCAAGACAGCCATAGTAAAACTACCTAAAACTACATAAAAGGAATGTATTTTATGTAAAGCAATGAAATAAATATATATCCATATTTTTAATATATCCATACTGGAACAAAAACGGAGACATAAAACAATGGCAAATTCAATTAAAAAGAGCGATGGGAATCATTCTTAGAAGAAAAAGATATAAAAATATGTTATCAGATTTTAATTGGCTAACTGTAAAACAAGGACTAAGCCTAATCATAATGATTTTCATATATCAAATTTAAATGATAAACTGCCAAAATACTTCTAGAATAAAGTTACCCATTATACATTCATGGACACAATAAGATGTATTTTTAAAAGGTATAGAATTAAAAATAAAAATAAGAAAAAACGTAAAAATCATGTTAAAGGCTATGGTAGGTATTGACTTTATTGGTATGATAATTTAATGCCATTGGTATTGAAATATGATAAAACTAGTTGCAACCCATCAAAAATGACGGTACTTTTACATGCCGGTTTCTATATACCGACATAAGTCGTATATATTTATGAAAATATTTGAACACTTTTTCTATATTTCCCCTGCCGGCACTATTCCACACCCTGGCAATTAGGCGAAACATAAAATGGTTCACAATACGGTAAAACATTGATTTCAATTTTTTTTATTAATAAGATTATTTTACCTTCTATATCCTGTGTCATAGTACTTATTATATATTCTTTGCATCAGGTAGTTATTTAAAATTTAGGTATTTTTTGAGATAAAATTTAATAATTTTGTATTTAGGTGTTTTTATTACCCGGATGACGGCAAAAACTTTTTGAAACAAATCGGTTTTTGTTTATTGGATAATTCGTAATGTTTATTATTCGACCGGTTAGAGATATGGGGTTACAGGGGAGATATTGAAATATATTAGAAAATAAGTAATCATATATATATATATGATAGATTATTTAAGATTGTATCAGTCGTGCCCGCCTCTTACCATGATCTGTACAAAAGGATTACGTAGTAGGCACGAACGAGCGCGCTCAGTCAACTTTGGGGCGCCTAGAATTTTTTTTTATTGAGAAGATTTTTTGGCACAGTGAAACGTACTTAAAAAAAAAGGCTGAGTGTATTATCTGTCTCGGTTGCGCGGTGGGGACAAAAAAAATGTGTGCCCACTTCTTGAAAGCGGCGATTTTTAAAACTGACAAAAATATTAAACCAAGCAATGTATACGTCTGTGGTTGTATATTTCAATGATAATTTTTCGAATTGCGCTTCAACAATTTTCTGGTGTAAATTAAATTTCATCCACCGACTGACCCTGAGTTCCGGCGGTACTGATTTGCATAAAGTTACGATGGGGAAACTTTGGAAAAATTCTCGGACCCAGTATAATAATACGATTTTATGAATCACAGGGTGATTTTTTATCGGCGTACTGCAAGACTGAATATTACACCAGCACGTTTTTTGTTAAGGCGGCACATTCAATGCATATTCTGGCGTTTTTTTTACGAAAATGTGGGTTTTTATTATTAATTTATATCAGAATGTAAAAAAAAAATACGTAATTTACGTAGGTAATTTTAAAACAGAATTCCGTTGGAAGCGGCGTCATTTATTGGCACATTTCATACTTTGGAGTTATTGTTTTTAAATACAAATTAAGGTGTTTTTATTAAAAAAAATAACTTTTATTCAGTGAGTAAAGCCTCAAAATACGGGAAGAATATACTGTTTAAAATCATCTCTTTATATAAATAAAGAAGCTTTTAAAAATCAACAAAAAATCTTTTTTTTTTTTGCAAATTTAAATAATAACTTTGTATATAATAACTAATTATTGAATATTTCTTAATTTACTTAGAACGGATTCTAGAAGACGATTAACTAACTAACTAACTAACCATCACGCCGTTTCCCCGCAGGGGTAGGCAGAGATGATTGAACGCCACACTCTTCTATCCTGGCACACCACTTTTGCTTCGGCCACATTCATACATCTTCTCATACACGTTCTACGGTTGTAGCGGCTTTTAATTAGGCCATCCTCAAATACTTTTAGCACCTGATTGTGCCAGGTCTTTCGCGGACGCCCTCTATTCCTGTTGCCTCCAACACTCGCCTCATATATTTTCTTAACCATTCTTTCCTCGTTCATACGTTCTACATGACCAAGTCATCTTAGCACTCCTTTCTTTATTCTATCTACCACACAACAGCCAGCATTGCATTCACTTCTAATTTGTTCATTTCTCACTCTATCGACCAAAGATTTTCAACATAAGCGTCTTAGTGGCCACATTTTCACCGCATTCAGTCTACTTTCATTCCTCTTTTGCCAATTCCAGGCTTCACTTCCATACATAAGGGTTGGCACTAGAACGCCATTATGTACTGCTAGTCTTGCTTCTTTTGACAGATTCTTATTGGCCATAATTTCTTAATTTCCTTAAAACGGATTCTAGATGATGAAGTATACTTTATACCTATAAAAAAACATATTATGCGTACATATAAATATTTAAAAAAACTTTGGACACTAAAAACGATTTTTTTGGCCTCGGCCTTGTATTACTAATATTATATTTTCTTAATTATTGTACATAATGTACAGTTTATTACTTTTATATAAGAACAAATGTTTTATCTGAGTAATTACTCTAAAAAAAATGCAGTCCAGAATATATATTCTGATATAACTAAATAATAAAAACCCACATTTTCGTAAAAAAAATGTCGAAATATGAATTTGCAGTGAATGTCCAAGCCTTAATGCTTTTAAAATAATTACTGCAGTGAGGTTTGTTTCAATAACGAGTCAGCGCGCTTACCGGGCCTGGTATTAATTCCCATCAAGTAGGTCATACATGTTCCATAAAAAAAATTTTTTACTTGACCATTTTTTTTTTTTTGTGAATTTTTTTCCCGCACCTTTCAACTTTAATCAACACATAACTAAGTATTTAAAATAATGTATTTTCTTGCTCGGGTGGTGGGTAATCTTAACACCTCGGTAAATCGTACTTGGCAATGATATTCAGTTCATCACAAGTCCATGTGTTAAAATGAATTAAATATCGCAAACAACCTACAGTCTTTCCATTTTATCTACGCCATATCATTTCAATGATTTTAAACTGCATTTAAAAGTGTTTTTGTTATGCTGAATTTAAATTCTAAACAATTGAAATCTTAAATTTATTACATTTTTTATGTACCTTTCTCGCTTGTACCCTTCTGGATTATTTTAGTCGCGACACCACATAAAATATACCACCGCTGAGCACTTTATATTTTTTTTTGTCCTCTTACTTACATATCTATGTAACTTGTCTGAATTTATTATTAAGGTCAAACGGTATTCATTGGTTTGAGGTAATTTTTTTTCACACATATCATACGTTATCTACAAAAATACCAAATAGCCGTAATTTTCTCGCAATTGGCATTAAAACGATATACGTTATATACCGTTTTAAACGTTTAACGGTATATATAGCGGCCCTCGAAGCCCAGTGGGTATGACACTGGCCTTTACACACCGAGGCTTCCGGGTTCGATTCCCGGTGAGGTCATAATTAATCTGTGTGATTTACTCAAGCCTGAGTGTTTTGTGATTCGCTTCTTAAATTGGGCTTCTTGGGCTCTTGAAGTGTAAGCGCTATGGATAACGACAAATAAATAAAATATCTTCTTCTTCAAACACAGCAAAATTATTTTGTGGTGACATTATAATTATAATTTATAGAAATAAACTTTGTTTGCACCACTTTTTTATTGAAAAAAATCAACGTGTTTCTGAGCCCATGGTAAAAATTTGTTATCCTGACGATAAATAAATAAATAAATAAAATATCATTTTTTTATACAAATCGGTAAGTGATTTGTGGTACGTTGTCACTGATTTGCAGGGACGTACAGTGAAGACATTGAAGCATGACTTTTATCTAACCATATATTTTGAAAAAATATCGAAAAAAAACATGTATCTCGCATATATAAGCATATTATTCATATCTATACCTATAAGACTCAATGTCTGTCTGTCTGTCTGTTCTCTATATAAATCCACGCCGTTTGTCCGATTCGATTCAAATTTTGCATACTTATGCGGGTAACATAGGCGATATTTTCCCCCTATTCTCATACCCCTTCCCCTCCCCCTGACATATTTTCGATGCAAATCAGTACCGTTTGGCCGAACGGACTCAAAATTTGGAAACTTATTCTTAAGGACTCGGCGAGTAACATAGGCGATATTTCCCTCCTATTCTCATACCTCTTCCCCTCCCCCTGATATATTTTAGATGCAAATCTGTACCGTTTGACCGATCGGACTCAAAATTTGGAAACTTATTTTTTAGGACTCGGCGGGTAACATACGCGACATTTCCCCCCCAATTTTTAACCCTTCCCCTCAGTTTATATATTTTCGATGCAAATCTACATATAGCATTCAAATCGAATCTTTGTTTACCCTCATAAATTTATTTTAAACTTAATCCTGAACCCGTGCAACGCCGGGTAAGGACAGCTAGTTCTTAATATGAGCCATTTTTTCTTCTTTAATACCCTCTGTGTTTTGTCCAAGTTTTCATAATTTTTTTAAAAGAATCAGCCTGTAGGCTTGGGCTCAGAATTAAAAACACAATCAGACCGGCCGCAATGGCGTGGCATACTACGAATTTTAATGCGACTATTGCGTGGTTGCCGTGGAGCACGTAGAGCCGCGTGGCCCAAACTGTGGTTCGCGGGCCGCCCGAAGTCCAGGTAGCTCATGGACCACGAGCGCTCCTTATTATCCGTGTTGAGCATGGATAATAGGTAAAAAGTCGATCAAATACATCATGCATGATGACTTAAGACATTCAAAGTCAAGATATCTCTATAAAAAATACTCTATAATATACGATAGAGTTAGAAATTATAAATTAAAAGTGCTGAGATCGTTTGGTCATGTAGAACGCATAATCAACGAAAGGATGATTAAGAAAATATACGGGGCGAATGTTGAAGGCAACAGAAATAGAGGGCATCCGCGAAAGACCCGGCTGATCAGATACTACAAGTATTGGAGAATGGTCCTGTTAAAAGCATCATCAACCGTAGAGCTTGCATGAGAAGATGTATGAATTTAGCAAAAGTGGTGTGCCAAGATAGAAGAATATGTTGTTCCACCTTCTCTGCCTACCCCTGCGGGAAGCGGCGTGATGGTTAGTTAGTTGGTTAGAGAAAAATTTCATTTGATAAATCGTTTTTAATAATTATTTTTATTGAAATTGAGTGGTTTCATACAAACGTTTGTACGCGGAGAACATTTGTAAGTCTTAGGTTAAACTCAAGGTGCACAGATTACCTCTCGCTACGCAAACGGGTTTCCTGCTAATCTCCATATTATTTACGAATGAATTAACTTTTTTTTTGCTGCATTTATTTTAAAATAAAACCAGTTGAAAAAATATAGTAATGAAGATGAATTATAGAAGACTCACAAAGATGAAGCTATTTTATATGAGAAACGTGAATGGAAGTATTTAATATGATGACCCATGTTCATCAATTCCAGTGTAAAAACATCCACACATTATCACATTTTTGATAGTTCTATATATATGTTACAAATCTGAAAAAAACCTTTCAGATTAGGAACATATATATATACAATGGTAATGATACCTCCATAATTTTTAAAGTGCAGCATTAATATTTTTTTAATAAGCAATATTATTTTTAATGAATATGATATTCTTCCGAATTATTTAACATATACACAAGAATACGCCTGAAAATCAATATTTTCAATTTTTTAACAACTATAATTGTAAATAGATTGTAAATAGAGCAATTTAGTTCTCAGAACATACTTATATTATTTATTAAAAATATTGTTTCTATTCGTAATCATTAAAATGGATTTCCATGAAGTAAATGCCTCCACATTCAATTATTTAAGGGGTTATATACAGTTAGAATTTTTTTTAAATTGATTTTTTTATTTAAATTTCGTAATGTACGTATATTTAAGTAAACACACAGAATATTTCAAGTCAATCCGGCGATTATTTTCAAAGTTACGAGCATATTTGTAATCGTTCGCGAGGCCGGAGCGCCAGTGCTCACCTTGAGAGCAGTCCCTTTTATTTTTACCTACCTATTGTAAACGATGTACCTTTTATTTACCTGCCCATTGTAAATGTTCCCTCCTAATGTATTCAGATGACTAAAGTGAAAGTATAGCCCTGGAATAGACGACTCGATGTAAGTTGAAAAAAAAAGTTTTTTACTCTATGTAAAGCGCTTTTGAAACATTAAAGCCGTTTTTCTCAAAACTGTCTGCTTAAGATCGGTGACAAAGATTTCTCGGAAATGGCTCAACCGATCAGTCTCAAATTTTAACACAAGCTTCTTAAGTATATTTTTAGTAATTAATCAAAGATTTTTCTCGCCGATAAATATGTATTTTTTTATAAACAATTTAAGGCCAAAATTTTGGTGAAAAATCGATTTTTTTTGAGAATTAGCCATTTTGTCAAAAAAAAATAATTTGCTTATTCCTTCGATTAATCACTAGATAATACAATACTTTGACGAAATCCGTTTGGTTTTTTCATTTTAGATGATTCAGTCCAGAGATATCGTTGTCACCGCAAGATATCTTTTTTGAGAGGAGCTCCTGGAGATCAGCTATAGCAGCTTTCAAAATTATTATTTTACAAATACAAAAATGTTAAAATATAGTTAAAAGTAACCGTAATGTGTGTAAAAATTTTCACATTAATAAATTCAAAAGTCTTCTCAGAAAAAATTCTTGAAAAATCGCTTTTTTTGGGCCTCCTGACTGTATATAACCCCTTAATAAATCCTCGTTTAAAATTTTTCTCTAAATTACTGGTATTAATTAATTTTCTATGCAGATTAACCTGAAAAAATATAAATAAAATAAAAATACATAATGTTGTGATCTAGTCAGCTGAGCACTTGCCAACCTATTATAGGTCTGATTTAATTATCTGCCAACTTTCATTTTGGTTGTCCCTTCGGTCTTGATTATATGGGCATAGACTCATTTGCCTTGCTACCCTGCTCACTTTACTTCACTCACAGTAGTTTCTGTACTTTCGCCTCCCTAAGGGATTCTCTTCAAATTCTTTAACTTCTTCCCATCTCTCGAGCGAGACTTTATTTTTGATGACTTGTTATCTGCTCTCTTGCGCTGAAGAGACCAAACTTCACAGCCATTCAGATAAACTGGCTGTACCCATTCACCCTCATATGCAATCCAACATAATGAGGACCAAAGAAGGAGCATAGTTTTGCACGTAATATCACGACAGTCCTATTTAGACAAGATCAAACAAAATAGCAAGGAGTGCATGGAGCTCTATTGCGACTGCATTCGTGGAAATATCATGAAAAAAGCTAAAAAGAAGATGATTTGCATTTATAGTCAGTCAAATTTGACGGGATTTGACGAGACTGAATTTCTACTTCGATATTTTTAAAAATAACTTAAAAATATAATTAAATGTACGAATATTACGATGTGCCTTTAACATACATCTTCGAGTCAACAAAAAAATGATAGACATGAATGTGAATTATGTCAAGTTTATTTAAATGTCCGTAAGGAAATAATATTATTCATTAATGCAATTATTTCTTGTTAATATATATTTGATCACGTACTCACTTTTTATGTTTCGCGAATCATGAAAATGTTATTATTTACTCCATTAGTCCGATAATCCTTGAAGGGGTTCGCAGACATTGAATTTTTGAGAAACATCGCCGGACAGTACATCTACTAGGCATATGTTAGCCGTATTACGAAGTTCCATTGAATTGTCTGCTGCCGTAGGATTATCCAGGTATTTCAATGTTTCATACAGTACTTTTGTTTCATAAAAACTTTTAAATAAAAATCTAATCCTTACGTGTTTTTACATCGTATTAGGTAGAATTCAATAGAAATACCACAGTTTACAGAGAATTTCATGTTTTTATTTTCGTGAAAGTGTAGGTATCGGATATTTTGTGTGTGTGTATGTGAAATATTTTTAAAAGTGGTACCGCATAAAGGTATTATGCAAAGCTATCGAAAATATAACGTTCCAAATCTAAAAGTAAGAGTCAAACCTCTAAAAGTTATTAGAGGTTTGACTCTTACTTTAGAGTATTTTACTAGTAAACCTACAAGCATTTAACACTATTAAAGCCTACGTCTATCGAAGCCTTCAGGTGTTTCTGGAAAGTTTCAGACGCCTCTCGAAAGCCGTGGATCGTTCTCGGTCCTTCGGTAGTGTTTATTTATTTATTTATTTCTACGGTTACAAAACCTATTACAGTAATTTGATGTTGTACTAATTACCTTATAATATAAAATGAGAGTAAGTAAAAGTAAGATAATAAAGATAAAATATGTAGAATACAGAGTTAATATAAAATAACATAATAATGTCAAAAATAAGCATAAAATAACAGAGATAAAAAAAAAAAAATAATTACAGAGTAAATATACAATAACAAAAGTATTAAGAAGAAGTAATATAAGTAAAAAGTTAACAAATGAGAATTAATTACAATTTATGAAATTATGTAGCAACAGAGTTAGAAACTAACTGCCTTACTTCTCTAAGAAGTAATTTTATATTACACAAAATACATCTTATAATATAAAGTGACAAAGTAATTTATGATATAAAATCCTGTTCCACGCTTCATCATGGGATCTTGTTTTCAAAGCAGCTGAACTGGCTTGCAACATAGTAAAACACTGGCTGGAAAATAATTTGCTAACAGTCAATCTCAAAAAAACTAAGTATTTGACATTCAGCATAGATAAAAGAGGGCAGCCATCTAGCGATTTAAAATTGACTATGCATGATTACCAACACCAAAACTGTGATTGCACCCCCTTGGAAAATGCAGATAGTGTGAAATACTTGGGAATCATAATAGACAGGCACCTAAACTGGAAACTTCACATTGAACTATTATCGGGAAAACTTTTAAAACTCATTTACCTTTTTAAATCCATACGTAATACTTTTAATAAACAGCAACTCAAAACTATCTATTATGCTCTTGCCCAGTCATTTTTGAACTATGCGATTCCAAGTTGGGGAGGTACTTACAAAACCACATTAAAACCAGCTATGACGGCACAAAAAACCTTGCTCCGAGTCATTAATAAGAAACCATTTACATACCAATCAGACAGACTATTCAGAGAATTTAATGTACTGGACGTTAGACAGCTGTTCGTTAAGTCTACCCTCATCTTCTACATCAAAAACACAAACCACCTAACAGCAACCAGTAACTCGCATTCACATAATACTAGACAAGCATTACGAAACCTTGACGAAATACCAAAAACTAAGACAACACATGGACAGAAAAATTACTCATACATAGGGCCTAAAATATTTAACATATTTAAAACAGACTTCCCGGAAATCAGAATATACTCAATTAATAAAATAAAAGCTTTAGCAAACAACTGGCTTACCTCCAAAGGTAGAACAGCAACTGAAAATTTACTTACTGTAATTGCATAATAATGTCTTCAAATAAAAATATATACCTATATAAATTAATTAATTAATTAAGGAAAATAAAAAATAATCTTAAACAAAACTTTAACCCTTTTTACATTAAACAATTATTCTACACATATTTACACTTGGACTTATGACTAACTCAACTTTCACTAACATTCCACTTGATACTCTGTAGATACATAATAACTACCTTATGAAAATAAATACTACTGACGAAATCGAAAAAATATTATTATAAAATATAAATATTATAATTGTTCTATAACGCCACTCTGGGACAGGCATAGCCTAGTAGAGTGGCATAATCCGCAAATTAAACAAAACAAAAAAATGTGTAATTTATCTTATGTTTTATCTTATGTTTTATTGTGAAATTAGTATTAAGTATCTTTATTTGTAAACAAGGATTTTTTAAATAAATAAAAAAATAAAAAAATAAATGAAAAAATAATTTATAATAGAAATTGAGAAAGTAAATAAAAGTAAGTATAAGATAACAAAGATAAAAGATATAAAATACAGAGTAAATATAAAAAGCGTAATAGTGACAAAAGTCAGAATAAAATAACAAAGATATAAAATTTAAATACAGAGTAAATATAAAATAGTAAAAGTATAAAAAAGAAATAATATACATTATCAATAGTATCAAAAAGTTAAACGGTGAATTAATTACAATTTATGTAATGATGAAGCAACCGAGTTGGAAACTAAAATGGACTGCCTTGTTTCTCTAAGAAGTATTTATTGAGATGAGTACGGTAGCACTCTAATGTAACACTGAAGATATCCGATATGTGTGCGTATTCGTTCCCTAGTGTAAGTAATCTGTTAATCGTACAGTGTTGGAAGTGCGCAGTATTCGTTTTGTTGCAGAAATAAGTATTTTGGGAACGGGTATGCCTTTGTGGCACGTTGATTGTAATAAGCGATAGGAGGTCAGGTGCATCCAATCTGTTACTTGTTGTGTTGACAGGAGTGCGTAATTCTTTTAAGTAACTCGTTAAAATATTTTGAAGATCATCAAGTAAAAAAATATAAATGTACTTTCTAAATAAAAAAACAACACATAAGATAACATTAAATTTTTTCATCATGGTTTCTTTCTCATTCTTTCATTCTCATCATCATAACATTACATTCATCATTATGTTCTAAAGGCAGACGTTATTTTTTAAATGTTATGAATAATGTGCAATACAATACGCATTACCATGCGGACACGGCTTGCACTACTACTGGAACAAGTTAATAATATCACGAAATTCATGGCAGTCCACTTAAATCCACATGAATTTATAAATCCTTTTTTGAAGGATTTCTATTGAAAAATAATATAAAATACGCACTCTTTGAAATGGACTCGGTAGGAAAGGGTTAACAGAAGTTGAAATTAAATAACTGGGCGAACATCGTCCTGTACCCACCCCTGTCGCCCCTCCAGCGGCGGTGACGAGAGACAGATGACGTATATTAGAGAGAGCAGGTAGCCAAAAAATTTCATTAAGCCACGCTGACTCGTTATATTTCCGGTTTACTTTTTTGGCACGCATCCATATCCGGCGCGAGCGTCCATCTACGTAGCGCTCGGACATGTCGCACGGAATTTAAAATTAATCAGTTGTTAGTATGTAGTAGAAAGAAGCACGGATTATATTTTTTTAATATTATAAATTGAAATAAGTTGATTTTTAGCCTATGCACGTATCGCATCATAATTTTTTTAGATCTTCCATTTATTTATTGTCTTATGAACTTATTTATTTTGGTTAAATTCAATTTCGTTAAAATGAAGTCACGCTAACACCATGAAAAACTGGCTAATTTAATTAAATACAGACAAAAGTTTAGCTAAGCAAATGCTGAATAATTATCAGAGACACAAAAAAATATAAATTATAATCTATGTATTTCCTATGCATAATTTTTTTAATGTCAATATATTTCTTTTTTGTTTTATAATCTATGTAATTTCCTATGCATATTTTTTTTGCATAATGCATAATAGTCCTGTGCTTATTTATAATCTATGTAATTTCCTATGCATAATTTTTTTAATGTCAATATATTTCTGTTTTAGTTGTCCCTTAATGTATAAAATTGTCAATGTGGAATGTAACAACGATAAAAAATCAAAAAAGAGTTAATTTAGCGAGGTGTATTCTTTTTTACTACCTATTAAGGCATAATTATTTTACTTGTATTTTATTTTACTTTTTGCCTTGATTTTTAACAAAGAACATTTAATTTTTCCATAGGCTTCCCAAATAAAATATGTAACAACGAAAATAAAAAAAAGAAGAAGCCCGTAAAAAACGTAGAATTTACTTTTAAATACAAAATAACACTATCTGAACTGGAAGTAAAATTCAGGCGATGTTTAGAGATACCAAACAAAATATAATGATTTGTTTACCAAGCATAAGGGAATGAGCTGGGAAAACATATTCAGGGTCTAATAAAATTCTTCTTCCGTACAATATGTAAACTTACAATATGGATGACTTAATAGATTGTTAATAAATAATTAAGTTGGTCTATTTCTCCCTTTGTTTCAGAGGCCTTATTAGTTATTTTTGCGACTTATGAATAAATCTAAGTAATCGAAAATATGCATTTATGTCTGCGCGTGGTCTTACTTTAAGCAAAACTTAACAGAATTTTTCTGTAAGAACATTTAGCTAACTAAAACGTAATTAAACGAAATTATCCTGAACAGCGTCATAGAAAATTAATTAATTATTTATCTAATTTTAATATAAAAATTTCAATTTTTTATAAATGTTAGGTTTTACATATGTAATACTTTAAAATTTAACAAATCAATTAATCCCAGTCATACAATATTAAACGTAAATTTTTGTCCGTTATATAATGTCTTAAGTTGGTACACGTGCATTTTTACAGGAATCGTAATAATCTCGCCTAAAACTGCATACAAAAATAAATATTCATGCCAAATTTTGATTAAATCAGTCAACATTTGAATTTACGGTGGTCTTGACAATCTTTAAATTGTTCTCATTTTCAAGAAACGATACTTTGCACATAAAGCGTCGAATTGTCGGCGCGTAAAATTTCTAGAAAACCTTTTTTCAACCCGTGGGCTCAATCCTTACTCCGCGATTGTATTAGCTAGTAAACAAAAAGATAAAACCGGGAATATTTGAGAACAGACAAAGGAAAAAGTCTCCCGTTTCGCCGTCATCCGGCGGCGCTCGCGATTTATTGGCAGGATTTCAAGGCGCGCGCTGCTCGGGCCAAGCTGCACCGCTGCACGGAGCGGCCGCATTTATCTCGGCCCGGCATGAAATATCGAAGACTCAACACACTTTATTCCGATTCGGGGCGATGAATCCACCACCTTTCACGGATGTGTTTACAGACCGAACGTTGAATTGTTTTTAATAAGATTTATAGTTTCATATAAGGTAAGCGCAAAAACGCTAAGTTTCGCACCCTTGTTGGGCGCGAGATTTATGCCCCCGGCGCGGGGGCGCAACATTTATCGTTTCACACCCGATGAGCGTAATATTGATAGTTAAAAATTTATGTGGTTAACAAAAGATTTAACAACTCGGGTATAAAGCACATAAAAATGAGATTACTTCGCTCGTAAACCTGGATATTTTTATTTCGTTTTTGGTTCCACGCACAAAGTGTTTCTTGTGGTGTAGTCCTTTAATTTGGTCGTTTATAAATAATAAAAACAACATAAAATGCATTTTTTTTCACTGAAATATATATGTGTGTATAATAAATTAGCGTATGAAATAAAATTGAAAACAAACTATTATCAATAAACAATTAAATTTAACTACTAGCCCAATTCTAAATTTTTTTCCAATGATTGTGAGTAATCAAGAACTTCAGCAATAATATTTAAAAACAAAAAACAAAAGACATTATTCATTTTGATATTTTGACATTTATAAAACACCTTGACGATGGAAAGGTTTTTCCGAAACATGAAGGTATAATTAATATAATATGTATAATAAATACATACAAATAATACAATCAATATTTAAAAATGTCAATTTACAACGTTGCTGAATCAATTGAAAAAACGAAATAAATTTTAAAAAAATGCGAATAAACAGTAAATGGGGGCGTAAACTTCAATGAAATGATTTTTTCAAAACTCATGTACACTTACTTTAATAGCACAAGTACATGTCTGTAAAAATTACCTAGAAAACTTGTCTCGAAATCTCATAAAGGACCACACGAAGTAAAGTGCGAAACGAATGATTATAAATAATGCTGTTTAGAGGCGTTCCTATTCCTGAAACAATAAAACTGACTCGGACGGTACAGACATGTGATGCAAAGGGAGGAACGTAAGTTCCATAAAACTAGTAGCATCGAAACCGATAAAGGATGAACGGGAAGACCTCGAGCAATAAGGATAACTTTAGTCAAGAGCGATCGAAGGAGTAAAGTGAGACCATGGACGTAACGTTTACCAGGGATACACCTCAGGACAGAATAAAGTGGAGCAAAATTATTATAGCAGCCGATCTTAGAAAAATGGGATAAGGCGGGGACAAAGATGAAAAATGAACAAATTAGTAATCATTATGTTTAACCTTTGAGCGTACGCCGTGTCGTAAATTTTACGACAAATTTAAATGTTTATATATTAAAATTTTATACATAACCACTGGGCCGCTCGATTCAATTATTTATAAAGATGGTTCAAATTTTTATATTGACAATTAATTATATTTGAAGACTTTGGCTTAAAAGATCGTTGAAATTCGTGAATTGCGCTCCATGTAGATATTACGCGTTGTTAACTTAATTATTTTTATTAATTTAAGAAAACAAACAAACCTTGTATAAAACACACTGATTGTTTTTAAACCTCTATTGGTTTAAATACTCTACCTATTTTCGTCAGAGAGGACGCTCAAAAATTTAAAATGGCATCGAAATTTTAAACACAAATAAGTGAGACAATGTAGAAATATTAGAAATCAAAAAAGCCCTCAATACATAATCTAATATAATAATAACCAATCATATTTAACGAATAATCCATTACTTAATATATTTCCCATTTATGGAAATTATTGTGCGTCCGTCCTGACAAAGATACAATTTGTTTAATAACAATCAATGTGGTTTATACAAAGATTGTTAGTTTTTTCAAATCAATAATTATACTTAACCACAAAGTTAACGCTGTAAACATTAAAAATAATTATTTTGTTTGTATTCTTCATTTTGTCGACATTTATTATAATAGCGATTTACAACATTTTTCGAAGATATCACAAAAGAAAACTCATTCCTAGCGTTAATATTTTACTATTACACGTATTTAGTTTTGGGTTAATGATTTGTTTTGAGTATTTTAATAAAAATAATTATTTAAAAGTAGTTCTCTCTATTGCGCAATAGCATTGTTATTCACATTAGGTATCTATAGCATATAATAGATAAATAAAATATCACAAGGTAGGTCATATATCGCTCGGCGTTAAAAATATTACAAGCGTTAACCCATAGTAAAATATGTAGTGCACTCTCTCAAAGGTTAAATACTGGAAGGCGCTGAAAAACGAACATATTTAGTCATAAAATAAAAAAGTATTTTTATTATGATTCTTGATTAGCACTTCAGGTCGTAAAGTGATTTTATTTGTTTTTTTTAAAATATGAGCTCAATGGGAAGATAAATAAGTCGAACCGGCAAGATTAAAGAAAACAAACTTGAACAATAAATTTCTACCGTGAACTATCCGCGAGTTCCATCGAACTTTACTCAAGCACTTGAGAACAGAAGCAATCGAGCGAATAAATCCACAGAACCACCCTAAGGTTAAGAATCTTCGAAACAGTTTTATAAAGATTTAGAAAGACTAATTTAAACTTTTGTATTTTATTTCTTACTTTCTATTATTCTTCTGCGACAAGACAGACAGCATCTGTCAGACGCTATACTGAGTATTTTAGTTTACAAAATTTAAAAAGTGTTTTTAATCTATACGCAGAAGTTGCAGTTATGCGTTTATCATAGAACTAAGATTTATCACACCTTGGGTTTTCTTCTCTCCATAGATGCCCAGCATCGCTCTTTTTGCAGTTGTAGTTATGACTAAATTTGGTGTGCAAGAATCCAAGTGTCAATGCACTGGTTTTATTTTAATATTTATGTATAAATATCTAATAACATTTCTGTACTTTTATTTGCACTGTTAAGTACAACAGATGTATTTAAGTTAACGGCAGTCCCTTGGTACACGAAAGTATGAGAGCACTAAAAGCACCCAATGAATATTAGTAGAGATGATTGATGGTCACAAACTAAAAATATCATGGTATCCGGCGTTTTAAAACCACGTCACATATTTCACGAAGATACTGATCAGACAATAGATGAAACATACACATAAAACAAGACAACTCGTGACATAGTAGTAGTGTGGTATAGTAGGTAGTCTCGAAAATTCAAGTAAATGTTTCACAAACAAAAATATTGAAACATCTATTAATCGCTTATAATAATATCTATAAAATTACTTACTTAAATGTGATGGGTTAAGTCTGTTTATGTGTGTGTGTGTGTGTGTGTGTGTGTGTGTGTGTTTGTGTGTGTGTTTGTGTATGTGTGTGTGTGTGTTTGTTTGTGTATGTATATATGTGGGTATGTATTTGGTTCTGAGCCTATGAATTTAAGCCTAGCAAATAAGTCTATGCCAAGGGAAAAATCTCGTATTGCGAGTATAATTTATGATTATATATTTATATTTAATGATTATTATATATTTTTGGGTCGCAAATGAAATCTTATAAATAATGGGCTAATGCTTTCGGTTCGGATGATATTCAAAGCGTTCCAAATGGATGTGACTGTTTATTTTATAAATATCCTACATCAAATAACCGTAATTATTGGCATACTTATTATAATGAAGGACATATCCCAATAATAATAATTTTGTTATCTGTCTGCCTGTCCGTAACTTCCTGTAACTTTTTTTCCTTCTGTTTTTTTAATTTTCTTTTTCGTATTTTTTTAAAATAAATAAATACTTGATCTTTAGGAACCGACATCTAGGAGTATCATTATTTTTGACTGGTTACAGCTAGTCGTAAAAAACTAGTTGTAACACATAACAAAGATATAATACAAATTTCTAATTTAGGGGGTATGTGCGGTAAATTAACGTAAAAAAAAAGACCGTTCTGACCTAAATTTGCATTCTTATTCTTTAGAATTCGGCAACATAGTTGACATTTCTCCGTCCCTTTTTACCCCTCCCCTCCCCTTTGATACATTTCTACGTAAATCTGTACCATTCGATCGATCTGATCCAAATTTTGTATACATCACATTCTTTAGGCCCTGGCAGGTAATAAAAAAATCCTAGCTTATAGGTCAAACACAATCAAAAGACCATTCCCACGCTTTGTCCGGTAAGAAGAAAGCGGGGAAAAGTTGCTTGGCAAGCTCGTATTACAAGCCTCAATATGATATTCCAAAAAAAAAATTTTTAGTTTAAAAAAGGTTCCTTACTTACTAGAAAAACTTATTGTGTGTTCATTTTTTGTATAGTAACAACAAACATATTTTTTGCGCACATTATTTTGAATGCAGCCTAGCTATAATTTGAGAATAGTTCGGATATTGATGCGACACGTTTGCATCTCTATTTAAAAAAAAATTATATAAAAAATATTCTGAAGCCTCTGGAATAAAAATATTTATTCAGTTTTATACCTTAATATGTGAATTTTGAAAGTAAATTCAGTAATTTTTATGGCAACTGTAAAAACATCCGGTTTGAAAAAATGTTAAATTTCTGTTCTCGTGAGTTTCTTATACTTAACTTTTAAATTGGGAGGCGTGAAATCTTGTACTTATTACACTTTTCATAGCTTCATAAGTTTGATAACTTTGCATTTACTTGCGACATGTTACGATTTTAACAATAAATAATTTATTATTTATCTCGGCTAAGGTAAATCAATTATTTTATCGATTTTTTATGAACCCTAGGTTTCGTTTATTTATTAGCGAAGGAAAAAATATTTCACAATGAAAACTACATTTTCACAACTTTAAATAATACACAGTTTGTGGTATGTTTGTTACACACTTTATTTACTTCTACATAAAGTGAACTAATTGTAGTATTACAAAATATTAAAGAGTCGTTTTATCGTTTTATCAACTTCCCAAAAATTAAAATCTCACGGGGGGTGGGATTTCAAATGATCGTTTTAGTTACATTAACTTCCTAAAAACTAAAAACCGATTAGTTACATTAACTTCCTAAAAACTAAAAACCGATAAGAGGGTGGGATTTCCAAACGTCGTTTTAACTACAGCAACTTAAATAAATTTCGGCCAAAAATTTTCAGAAGAATGAAGGATGTAGTTTAAAGTATGAAATTTGAAATATCCAGTTTGAAGTGTGAAACTTGAAGTTTGCAGTTTGTAGTGTGCACTTCACTTACAAATATGTGAAGTGTGTGTGTGTCATTATAATGAGTACTACATTGTAGTACTTAAAATTAAGAAGACAATTATCAAAAAAATCAAAATTATGATGGTTAATATTTCTTAGATATTGGTGTTCTCATGAATCTAAAATCTCTGACATGTCTTCTAATTTTTCGAGAATTCCGTAGCTTGCTATGGTAAAGGATGGAGACGTAGAGAAAGATCTCAATCCAATGACCTATCGTGGCCATTTCTTAATCTTCGAATGCCAAAATGTGAAAGAATATAGTCAAAGTGTTAGGAAATTAATAAAGAGGTTTGATGTAAGAGTTTTAACAAGTAAATTGCCGTTCTTCTTTCTTCCTCCATCAATCGAATCAAATGAGATAAGCTAGAAACTTGTTATCTTGTCGGCTTAAAATGAAATTCTGCCAATTCCACTTTTGGTCAAAAATGTCTTAATAATGGCATTTTTCTGTCGTCAAACAAATACATATGCTATATATTTTGAGTGTGTTCAAATTTTTCAGAACAGTGCTGGATTTTTGTCACAGGGACATCATAAATCAATCAAAGTATATTATAGATGTCTCACAGAGACAAAACTGTATTTTTATGGGAAAGTAGGTATAGAAGTCATTGGATGTACAATTAGTATACATGGTATTTTCTATCATGGGTGGAAATGCGAACGTTACATTGTGTAAAAAGATCACTTAAGCCAGCCGTACGATAGGTCGTTAGCTCTTTGTAAACCCAAAGACTTATATACCTACTTTACCATAAGAATACAGTTTCGTCTATGTGAGACGAAACTGTATTCTTTATATGTGGATCTTTAATATACTTTGATTGAAATATGCTTTAAAAATCTGAGCTCTCCAAAATTATCAGGTACCTACAAAAAACTATTCAAAAAAACTTGATATCTCCTCTGTTACTGATGCCAACACTGCAAAATGTCTAACTCCGCCATTTTGTATGCGAGTCTCTAATAGTTAGGTGATCTTTGTGCACGCTTTTCATATTTTATTTAAAAAAGTTCAGTTTCAACTGCTGTAACCTGGAAAAAAGTGTTTATTTCTGTGACCGTAAGTAACAACCGTGTTTTTATCGCAATAAGTGACTATTTTCATTTCTTATTCTACCATAAAATATATTAATAATCATATAATGGAGTCAGCATTTATTCTAATATTAATAAAATTTATATTTCACTGATGCGACTTAAGATACCTGCACAAAAATTTAATGACCTGCAAGATTTTAAAATAACCATACCTGATGGCTACCACGAATTTTACGATAATATCCCACGCGAGTAGCAATCTTGTATCTTTATTATGATATTTCATAATTTAATTTAGAAAACAAAATTGCGCACAATTGTGCCAACTCTCATAATAATTCCAAAACGATTATTTTACCAGCATAACATAATTGATAACTGAAAAAAATGTGAATAAAAAAAAAATAACTATTGATATTTAGTAATTGTTGTGCTCATAATGATTCTATTCACCATATTTATAATATTGCATCTAAATATTTTTCTTATTTGCAATCTAGATAAATGCAACAGTTTTTTTGTCCTCCTGTAGAGTTGATAAAATGGAGATATCATATTTGCATGTTAAACCATCGATGTTCCTGTAACAAACCTCTAATTTCGGTTCCGAGTCGCCCTCTAGCTGACTCCAGTATCACGTCTTCCAGAGGCAATGTGACTTTCCACCGTAGTGGTACTCTCCAGGTACTCTTATGTTGGATCCAGGATGATTCTCGCAGCGCAGCGGTCTCCGTAGTCTAATGAGCATTACATTTGATTATCTTACTGGAAATTCCAGGTTCGATTTCTGGTGAGGTCACAATCTCACAATACGTCTGTCTGATTTTCTCACACTTGCGTGTTTATGCGATGTTTGGCCACAAAAGTTGAAACTCACCTGTTATTAAAAAAAGTAATTATTAACTTTATTTTTATATGTAAGTGCTGGGAACACAATTACTGGATTTTGTCTACAGAGGAATATTTATTAATTAAGATTAATTATGATAGAAGTCTCACAGACACGAAGCTATTTATATGGAAAAGTGCATGGATGTTTTTATAGGATGGCCCAGGGCGTATGACCTGTATGGGCTGGCTTAAGTGATCACTTTACACAGTGTAACGTTCATCAATTCCATCGTAAGAACATCCACACATTATCAAATTTTAAAAATATAATTATCAGCTGCGAAATCTATGTATACTATGTAAGAGAAATGACAATAGACGTCTATAAGAATCTAAAGAAACTGATTGAATTCGTAAACGTTACATTGTGTGATCACTTAAGCCAGATCGTACAGGTCTTAAGCCCTCGGCCGTCCTATAAAGACTTCCATACACGTTTCCCATATAAAAAGCTTCTTCTCTGTGAGACTGCTATAATTTATCTTAATTAAAAAATAAATATTTCATTACGCAGGGTGTGGTCACGGGTGGCTGAAAAAATTGCGTTAATTTAGTGAATTTATTTTGAACGAAATATTTTGGAACGTCTGTTAAATTTATCTTCCAATAACTTTTAGCTTCACTGAGGCTGTCGGTGGAACTTAAATTTGGAACAACTGTATGGGAAGGTGGTGCCGCACGTGACGCCGACTTTGTACGAAATTTACTCGATTTGATGAAGGTGCTTACTAGCACCGTCAGCCAATCAATCAGCACAAAATATTTAATAAATGATTTATTTTTTAATTAATGTAATTAAAAAAATCTTTTTTTTACCTACAGGGGCAGTAAAGTGACGTGAGATAATGTTTTGCGACGGAATTTTGAGGATTAACAATGGAAAATAGTTCTTATTCTTATATTATGTAATCGTTTTCTATGTTTCTATTCTTTTGTTATGTCTCGCAAAGTAGATAATTTTTTCCTTTTCGAAATTCCACTCTATCCAATAATCCTCCAGTAAGGTGTAAGATTCTGAAAGTCGTGTTCTACTCACCTAGGATAGTCATGTTTTGGAAGTCCGGTGCATTTAATTTGGAAGTTGAAACACCATGCCTGCCGGATAGATTGGTGAGTTATAAAATCAGCCGCCCTTAACATAGACAACAGACGCTGTTTGTAACTGCCCATGATGGGTTAGATTTAGAATCTGAGAGAGGTATTTTATTTCCCTCCTACCATCCATAACTGGCGAGCACTCCCCTATCCGCCACCCGGAGATGCATCTCCTGGTGATTACAGACTCCGCCGAATAACAAGAAGCAGACAACAGGAAAGGATCAAAGGGTACGATAGAGGAGATATCCAGTAGTAGATAGATGAAGGCTGTTGAGGAAGAGGAAGAAGAATGTAAAATAAACAATTATGTTAACTTGACCACTTAAAGAATTGGTTGTTGCAGAATCAATAACGGTGCTGAATGATATATTGCCTACATATTTTGGTCTATCATTCGGAGTCAATGCGATACAATATTCAATAACGAATGCGCGGAATATGATAGTAATAAGTTCTGGACAAAGAAGTACTTAGATGGTACCGTCCTCTTCTCGATGCATTGCATCGAATTATGACTGTAATGCTGATGCATTGCAGTCATAATTCGATGTTATCACATGTCCTCTTGAACGTGAGTACTTCCACTCCATTTCTCCCATCTATTTTTCGTTGATTGATTAATTGTGACGTTAAATATCAAAATGTTACATCTCCATTTTTATCCAAAACGAGTTATAAATGTAGTTTTGTAGAATATAAAATTTTTGTTACACCTATGAAATCAAAGCATTAAACATCCATATGAATTTATAGCATTTTGAATTGTAAGAACACATGTAATATGAAATAGTCGCGTATTTTGATATTTTACGTCGCAATTGTTAACGTTTATTCCATTTTATTTTATTTTAATCCACATGTTTGTAACATGTTTTGTGTTAGTTTTTAACGATACAACGACATTTTAACGATATTGTTATGTATCTGGATGTACGTCTGTCGGAATGAATGAGAGAGAGAGATTTGGTATAATAGGGAGGCGCCATATTAACGCGCACTATTACAATTTTACTACCACGTTAGTAACATCTTGATAGCTATATTAATACAATATTTATATGGTCGCATGAAATCCATTGCTACAAGTCAATACATTATCTTCCAGCGGAACATCGAGTTAATCTGGATCTTCGATTTCCTCAAGGTTCTCCTCCTTAAGTTAAAGGACGAGAACACCAAAAATATTAAAATGTTAGTTCCTGCTCTAAAATGGTAAATAAATTTATTTTAAAATTATTTTAAAATAAACTTGGCGGATTTTTAAAGACATACATGGCAATGAGAGAAAAACAATTTCTGAAGATTGCGTCAATTTTATTCTAGCAAATAACGGGTTCCTATTCAGACTATCGGCGTCTGTCATAAGTGAGAAGAAGTGGAACACATAGGAAACGTTTCATTATTTGCGGACACGATCGCATCAAGCGGGATCACCAACCATATTAATTCATATTTAAAAAATATGTTTTAATACTATCAGTACTCTTCCTGAGTATTGACTTTGCAATACCGCGTTAAAATCAAGGTGTATCGTTTCTGGTAGTGTGTTGATTATACTACACGAAATACAACCTTTTTTCGACATGATATGCCAATACTTAACACTACGTTGCATCACTTCTGATGATGGAATCACAGTGGGAACCGAAACTTTGGTATGAAAACAAGAGGGACTTGTGCCATTTAACTAGACAGATACGACTTGAATTAATAAAAGTGAGTGAATTTAAACTAAAATTAATGTTATTTTCAGTAAAACTAGCTGGGAGTCATTGATTACATTTGACCTTCTTCTTCTTTCTTTCCTTCTCGTGTTAGGTCCTCTCACGTTGACTATCACTTGAAAGTACATCTACCTATCACTAGTGGTTCGAGACAGCTCTTCTACCGTCCTTATTCCTGTCCAATCTCGTATATTACGGAACCATGAGATCAGCTTCCCGCCAACACCCGGTTTCCTTTCGATCTTGATGATCAAATGCAAAAGGTCGTACTTTTCTCCTCTAAGCACACGACCCAATTATGATCTTTGACCTATAACCTTTGATCTGCTCACTCTAAAGGGAATTAAAGATCCATAATGTACAAGCAAATAAAATATTCTTAAGGGTCTCTTTATATCACACTCTCTCCAGTTTGTCTAACATGTTCAGTCTGAACAAATCGGCAGCTCCTTCCCAATCCTCATTCTGAAGATAGTCGATTCTTTCCTATTTTTGAAATTTTAGTATTACAATAGAGACTCAATTATTTGGACCTTAATTCGATTTTCCATTTTTTAATTTTTTTTTTTTTCATTTTTTCGGATTTTCAACCGCGATCAAATAACTTTATGGTTAGTTTAATCCGTGCTTGCACATACATTTTGCAACGCCCCGCGCAATCACTCTCCACGTGTTTCGTTATTGTTTTTGACAGTTAGATACAATCATTACTCTGCTGCGTTGTATCCTGTTACGTCTGTGCTTAAAAATGCCAAAGTGCTATCTTTTAAAGATAAAATAAATATTATCGATTCATTAAAAGGAGAAAATGGTCGTAAATTAGCTGATAAGTACGGTGTAGGTACTTCCACGATAAGTGATATTAAGAAAATGTTTTTAATAAAGACCTAGAATTATGTGTATGCGGATGAGGTAAGTTATCCTTTTAGAATTAATAATATATATGTAGGCACATATGTACAAAGATATTTTTTATTCATATACTCAGATATCCGGATTTTTGACTATCTGAATGCTTTACGACAACAATTAGTCCAGTTAATCGAGTCTCTACTGTACCACTATTTTAATTTTATTTTTCTAAAATGGCTGAGAGATCTTGCCGTATTTAAGACAGCCTTTATTCGAGGATCATAAAATTGCCAGATTTTAGTTCCGAGATGGACGCCGTTTCCCCCAGCCGGAATATTTGGCAGAGAGGAGTCTCCATTGTTATGCTAATTAATGACAATACCAGAGCTGCGCCTTCAGCGCTGGCGAACTACTCTGGCCCTGTTCCGACACCATTTTACCAGGCGGTGGGTTTTACATTGATTTTAAACTGTCAAGGAGGGAATACATTTTCATTAAGAAGGCATTTTTTTAAATTTACTAATAATGTGGGAACACTGGAATCATTTATTTATCTTGATATAATAATTTATTTGCCTGTCCATTCATCTGTCGGTAACTTCGTGTAGCGACGGTAATTTTATTCGAATTCATGGCTTAAAAAACTAAATTAAACGGCCGGAGATGGGACTTGAACCTCGGATCAGCGAAACCGAAAGCAGAAACGATAGAACAGCGTTGGACATGACTGCTTCAAAGCTTTAAAGGATTTTTAACGTTAGCATCTTAAGTGAGTATATTGAGATTCTCAACAATAATAAAATACTATAGCTAGACCGCATTCAAAATAAGTATTTCCAGTAAGTAAGTAACCTTTTTTCAACTAAAAAATATATATTTGTGGATGTGGATGAGCCCTCCGGTTTAGGATGAGTAGAAGCGGTGTTGATGATGTAAAGTCGATGGTTTTACAGAATTAATTGAATTGCAAAAGCACAAATTATAAAGAATATAGTAGGTTTAAAGGTTACAAGTGAAAGAGTGACGTTCGAAGGTATGACGGCGAAGGCTTCCGCTATACGAGCCGTTCACTGGGGAAGTGAGATAGTCTGCTCTGGAGACTACCGTTTTTATAGTGAATGTGAACAAGGATATTGGGTTGGTTATGACTCAGCAGTGCGTGTTGGATATTTTGTCTGGATCAGCAAGGTGAGTTTATCTGCTCTTCATGCCCTATGCTATACGTCGCCTTTGTACTCGGTCATTGGTCCGGCTTACATTGTCGCCTTGTTCGTTGTGCTCAGCGCTTTTGCCTCGAACTCTGCATCGAGGGTAATGGTCTGCCGTGCTCGATGTCAGCATATGTGGTACCTCATTACTCGTGTATATGTACGCGTCTTTGGCCAACACATATTTATTTGGAATACATATTGAGGCTTGTAATAGGGCTTGCCAGGCAACTTTTCCCCTGCTTTCTTCTTACCGGACAAAGCTAGGGAATGGTATTTTGATTGTGGTCGACCTATAGAAGACTACCCAGACATCGTTAGGAAAGAAGCCACAAAGATTTCATGAAGTCGGATTGACTCTTATTTGATCATTAAGCACTAAAACAGCTCAAGACAATGTAAGATGAACACCCTCAACACAAACCTGTAGCATTTTGAAGAGAATTCTTATTAATATTTACAAAACATTCAGCCCTTTAGGTAAGTTTTTCAAGCTCACCAGATTTTTGTTTAAAATATTTCAAATATTCTTTCGATGAATCAAGAAAAACGAAAATATAAAAAAGTTTTTTCTTAGCTTCAATAATAATACCCACCCTGTAGTAGCTATTTTATGGTCCATCCGTTTCATTATTTTCCACTTTGGATGTTTCGCTGGAAGCTTGAAATTAAAAAAGTAAAATACAAAATTTCACGAGGAGTTTTCCTGGTTCTCCGAATGAATCACATATGTTTTCGAATGAGCGCCCCCTCGTATATTCCTCTAAAAGAAATCTTTATAAACTCTTCTCTAAAAGAACAATCTTATTTTTGTGATGATTGTGAGGAAATAATAATTCTTTGAAAATTACCCATTAATTAATTTCTCTGTTCTTAAGCGTACCTACTTTTTCATTTGAGTTATCGGACTTTATAAGAAAACCAGAATTTTAATTGAATTCAGGGTCAAAATTAAAAAATAATCCAAATCATAAAAAATGGATATCTCATTAGTGACATCTGTGGTCATTTAAGGGGAGTGAAAAAGATTTGGATGCCGGTCGCACTATGGATTATCACCACACATATACGGAACATGTTGTAAAATTCAGCCGCACGATAGGTCATAAACCCTATGAACACTGAAAGACTTGAAAAAAAAAAAAAATATATATATATATATATCTAAATATATATGTTATAATGAAGGTTTTCACGGGTGTTAGAAATGTTAGTATTAATTCCCTTGGGGGTAACCCGCGTCAAAATCTGGTCCTCAGAAGGACCATTCGTCAACCGACGTTTCGCTTGAATCACAACAGGCATCTTCAGGTTGTCTTGTTAATAAATTTCCGTCACGAGGGGCAGTGCGAGCACGTCCGTTCGTATCGGAAGCTTATTACCAAGGTAATAAGGCTTGGTAATAATGCTGTGATATATATATTGATTAAAATTTGTATTTAAATACCATATTTATGAACGATAAATATATTGTACAATTCACAATTATACATCATAGTAAAAGCAATAAAATATTTCTAGACAAAATATTTTTGTAGCGAAAAGAGTTAGCAAAAAGAGTACCTACTCATATAAATATCATAAAATTATATTAACTATAACAAGTCGTGTCTTCACCATAACACGTTCATCTATTTTCTTACTACTTCTTAATGACTGCCATTCTATCCTTTATTCATCGCATCCAGCTACTTTTTTCATCATTTTTATGCCATCTTCAGGCTGTATTTTATTTTAGGAAAAATTTTGAAAAAAAAATTGGCCTCGTCATGTTCAGTCCGTGAGTGAGATGCAAATTTCCCCAGTACACGTTTGTTCGATACAGAAAATAAGATCACGTACTTATTTAAAAATGAAATCTAGTCTACATTGACAAGTGGTGCATCTATACCTATAGAACTCAATGTTCGTCTTTTGTCTGTCTGTCTGTTTGTCTGTTCCCTACACAAATCCACACCGTTGTCTGATTCGATTCAAATTTTGCATACTTATACTTTGGGACCCGGTGGGTAACATAGGCAACATTTCCCCCTATTCTCATACCCCTCTCCCTCCCCCAGACATATTTTCGATGCAAATCTGTACCGTTTGGCCGATCGGACTCAAAATTTAGAAACTCATTCTTTAGGACTCGGCGAGTAACATAGGTGATATTTCCCCCCTATTATTTTACCCCTTCCTTTCTCCTCACATATTTTCGATGCAAATCTGTACCGTTTGACCGATCGGACTCAAAATTTGGAAACTTATTCTTTAGGTTTCGACGGGTAACATAGGTGATATTTCCCCCCTATTCTTATACCCCTTCCCCTCCCACTGACATATTTTAGATGCAAATTTGTACCGTTTGACCTATCGGACTCAAAATTTGGAAACTTATTCTTTAGGTTTCGGCGGGTAACATTGGCTTTATTTCCTCTCTCCCCTTTTACCTTTTCTCCTACCCCTGATATATTTTCGGTGTAAATCTTTACCGTTCGAATCAAATCTTATTATTTATTTTCAATTTAATCCTTAACCCATGCAACGCCGGGTACGAACAGCTAGTTAGTTATAATTTGTACATTAGTAAGTCACAACAATAACAAATATATTGCGAAATCAATCTTAAATGTAAAAAAAATATTTTTTACACTAACACATGTTATGATATGAATGAACTCACCATTTTAGCTTATCCAAAAGACCTACGATCTCTAATTGCTAAAATTCTACTTAATTTGCTTTAGTTTTTCACAAAATGCCAAGCGAAATTAAATTTTTGCCAGAAATAAAATTATCCCAAACTCGTAGTTAGTTTGTATTTAAAAGGGCGCCGTATGGTATCGTTAGTTTAGTTAGCGTCATTTCAGCTGCGAGGTAAGGCTGTGAGAATAGCTCCATCTAGAGTATAGTGTAACCGGGATTAATTTTGATCTTCTCATTCTGTTTTCATATATGTTTTCTTCTTTTACAAGGTTCCAATGGTAGTGCAAATGAAAGAATTTTTTTTTCGCATGATTCGTACAAAATCTGTCAGCGGTTGTCTTACAGACGGACATTGTTATGTAGAGAATTGTGTTTTGATGATCTCATTCCCAAGTAACGTCGAGTATAGGTCTTTTCATATAAGATTACAACTGAGTTAGTGTAGGTACATTGCGTAATACACGCATTATTACGTACTATACCCACACTAACTCAGTCGCAAGCGTATATGAAAAGATTCATACGGATTGAGACATATAATTAGAAATCCAAAATTAAATACTATAATTAAAGAGTTAATGTTGTTATTACGGTCATAAGACATTTTTAACTGTAACTAGTAAACGATTATCGACGTTTCGTTAAATTCTTATTCAATGTCATCAGGAGGACGACCTTTACCCGCGAAGGTAGAGGGCGGACTGATTAATGCTTCCGAGGGTGTACATTATATGCACTGTGTTTCTCGGAAAAACATACGGTTCGTATAAAAAATCCGCAAACAGTAACAGTTAAATACTATTTTTAAATAAAAGAGTATTATTTTTTTAGTTTTGAACTCGGCAAGCCGAAAAAAGTAGGTACTATTTTCACCAACTCAATCACCAAGCAAATTATTACCTTTTAGTATTTTACATAATAATAATACAATAAAAGGTGCGCAAATTAATTTCGCAGGCGATGTATATTTGTACCTATTGCGGCACGTGCGAGAGATTGAAAATATTATCGCGTCGATCGATCCTACCGCGTTTCTATTCTGCAAATTATAATGAGGGTAAATATGTATTGAAATTCTTGGTACGTGTGCTTAAAGTACAAATTAGGTAATAATTTACGGTTAAGGAATTCATTTAGGGAAATTAGCACAAAGTTTTTGCCAAATTTTCATTAAAACCGACAACCAACGCAAAAATATCTTTTATCTTTAATTTTTCCTAATTTTATTGTATCAAAGTATTTATAAAAGTACTCTCCAGAAGAACAAGAATTAAGCGGGATTTACAAGTGAAATATGTACAAGAGTTTAAGCAGAAAATATGTGCAATATGCAAAATATATGAATGCACAAAGTCCATAGTCTTCATAGTATTAAGTGTAAACGTAATAACACAAATGTTTATATGCATCTTAGGAGCCAGATTAATTAAAATGCATTACACCTAAGAGACAGTTATTAGATTAGTACACACCCATTAGGGAAAAAATAAAAATAAAATAACAAACACAAACATTAAGGGACTCGCCAGTCTGGAGATCCACTGCTGGCAGATTCATCCTAACTACTGAAGTAACGACTATAGAAATTTCGCCATAATGGAAATCGCTAGTGGAAAATAAAAACAGAGCGCGGAATGACAGTGGGTTCGCGTCGCCTGTGACGTCATTTGACCTAATCGAGATCCTCGCACTACTAGGTACTGAGCTAATACCAGCAAACACGAGCCGCGTCGTTTAGGTCAAGTGACGTCGCATGATTATTTTTATAATTATTTTTGACGTAATTATTTTTGAAGCGCAACTCAAGTTTAATAACTTGTTTATTAGCAGGAATATTTTAATGATTTTTTCACGTTTTTTCGTTTTACTTAATTTTTTATAAATGATTTATAAAAAATGAAAACTTCTACATTACGTGAGCATCTGAAATGTATAAAGAGTATGTATAGTATTACAATTAAATACCAGGGTTCGAAAAAATCGGATTTTTATATTAAAAATCAAAAAATCGGATTTTTTGATATATATCGGATATATATCAAAAATTGAATATATATCCAAACTTTTTTCTTCTTTTTTGCACACCTCGATTTATACACACTCGAAATAATTTTGTTCATGAATTATTAATGAATTGCATACTGAAAAAAGCTAATATATGAAATTATTATATATAAGTTATAAAAGTTGCTCTTCCTAATGTAATGTTGTGAGTGTATGTTTCTTTACTAAATAAAAAACGGATTATATGAAACAAATTAAATCAAAAAATAACCGTAGTACTTTTTAAAATACAACTCCCGCCATCTAGTAACAACCACAGATATAAAAAAAACCTGTAGCATTTATTAAAATACAACTGGCGCTATATTATTAAATTATATAATATATATATTAACGAACGCAGAAAGGTTTTTTGGATATAATCCAAAGTAAAAATCAAGCCATAAATATCGTGATATATATCGTGATGTATATCATGATATATATCCGCGGATATACATCCTCGAACCCTGTTAAAAACATAAATAAATAATTAAACTGATAAAAAAAAAACACTAAAATCAGTACAAAAAATATGTAATACTATGCATCACTTACACTGTGGATCTTTAATGTATTTAATGCTCGTAATATTTTTGTTTATACATGTGGTCAGGGGCGTGCAGTGAGAACAAGAAGCAGGACTTTTACTATGCATATATTTTGAAAAGAAACAGAAATCAGAGATATTTCTGTTTCTATCACAATAATTAACATGTCATTTAGATTTTAATATTTAATAATATTCTACCAAATACATATTTCATTTAGATTTTTTTTCTAAATATGTGTTTAAATAAATGTCATGCTTCTTGTTCTCACTGCACGCCTTTGCCTGTATTATATCTTCACGAAAAACGAACTAAAAGAATGTTCAAATGCACCGATAAAACCTAAAATTGTTGAGTTATTGCCCATAATGCCGAATCTAATGTTTAAACTGACTGGTATTGGAGTAGGATGTCTAAAATTATATAATTATTTTATGGTCAAAGATGTATCCTTGGCAAAAGTAATAATAACGCACAAAAATAATAACAAAGTACTAAATTTCATAAATATATTAAATTTCATAAATTAAGTACAAATACAGCGCAAAAAAATAATATAAATTTCATTAATATATTAAATATTTTGTGAAATCTATAGGGCATTTATCGACGGAATTTTTTCGACGTTTTTCTTTATGTTTTCAAATCTGCTTCTGGTGCGCTTTGTATAGAAATATAATTTTCCAATATAAAAACTATAATTTTATACTCTAAAATATAAATGGAAATACTTTTTCATCAATGAATCCATATTTGGAATTTTCTTAATTCAGACATAGAATAATAAAAAAGTTTATTTCCTAAATGTATATCCCCCGGAGGAGAATTGAACTCATGGCCTTAAGATTGAGAGAGCTCTGAATTGAATCATTTTTCCAATAAATTCTTGACACTTCATTTTGCGTATTTCTCACGACACTTGAAATAATATTTGGGAATTTAATTCATCTGTAATTTGATTCGTTCAAAGATATTCCTAAAGGTATTGTATCCGAATTCAGAATATATTTAAGTACGCTATGATTAGTACGATAAAGACAACATTATTTACTATAGCTAGACCGCATTCAAAAGAATGTGCGCAAAAAATATGTGTGTTGTTACGATGCAAAAAATGAACATAAAATAAGTTTTTCTGGTAAGTAAGTAACCTTATTTAAACTAAAAAATACATATTTATTTGGAATATCATATTGAGGCTTGTAATACGGGCTTGCCAGGCAACTTTTCCCCTGCTTTCTTCTTACCGGACAAAGCTAGGCTTGGTCTTTTTATTGTGGCCGACCTATATCAATTTAGTTTTATTTGGGAGCCAGTGAGAATTCCGATTGCCGAAATCTTGAGATACCAAAATAATGATTTTCTATAATTAAAACTGGTGTGTATTAAAGTAGATTTTAAAGTTGTATTGCGTTGGATTCGAATTATATTATAAGCGCATAAAAGCAATGATTATTTGTTTATCGTATAAACAACATATTATATTACCAAAAATAATAAGAAAATACATAAATGCTTTTATTTAGCTATAACAAGGCAGTCGGTTACAAATTTGGCATTTGATATATGACCCATTTTCTGACTGAGAGGCGTATTCCGGATGGCAATACAATAACCGTTCATTAAATTTACAAAATCTGTTTAAATATTATATAAAATAAAAGCGATCGAAGTATATGCTTATCTTGATAAAATCAAATCGCGGGGCACTTTTTTACAAACCCCTACGAACACTTTTAATGTACCTTTAATGATTTCTTCGCGTGAATAAAAAAAAAGCCGCCCCACATTTTTGATTTAATTGACAAAAGTGTATATTGTGATCGCTTTTATCCCAATTATAATTATTTCTTTGCCTGTCTGTCCGTCTGTCCGTCCGTCCCCGTAACTTCGTGTAACGTCCGTAATTTCGTTCAAATTCACGGCTAAAAAACAAATTAAACCCTGGGCCACCGAACCCGGAGGCGGCAATGCAACAATGTCGCTACTGTCAAGCTTACATTATTCGTTAAAAATACAGTTGGTACACAAAATGAAGTATATTTTCTTTATGTACACTGCCTTTATAAGGATTTTTTCCGAGATTAATAACATCTCCGACATGGTAAAGTGGATACGGTACCTGGCTCTCTATTTTTCTATTATTTAATTCTATATTTTTCTATTATTGTCTGTACTTCTTCTCTTTCTCCCTACCCGCCTATCCCGGTTCATCCAAGGTTGGGCCTCTTTGTATGAAGGCGCTAGGATCTTCTGTCCTGGGTTGTCACAAAGGGAACGTCTTGTGCTGTCAGCTTCCTCTCAATATTAGTCCACCGTGTTTCTGGACTGCCACTTTGAAAGACGCTCTAACATACTCATTGCGGATCCTGTCTATGCGTGTTACACTGCCTGCCCATCGCAAAATTTTCATTTCGGTTGTATGCATCTGTTGTTCATGCTTTTTGGATGTTGCCCAACATTCTGCACCATACAGCATTGCAGGTTTCACCACTGTTTTATACACGTTGCCTTTGGTTCTGATAGGCATTCTTTTATCGCAGAGTACGCCAGAAAGAGATCTTCTCTTCAACCATACCTACTGTATTGGTACGGTGATTTACATCTTCATCTACGGGAACATTAGCCGTTAACATGGATCCAAGGTATTTAAAGTGTGACACTTTGGGTAGCTTTGTCTTCTTATCAATAAGTATATCACAACCTATGTCTTCTGTTCTTCCAAAATCACACTCCATGTATTCAGTTTTTATTCGGTTTATTCTCAATCCGTGCCGTTCTAGCTCTTTCGCTCATGTATTGAAGATCTCTTGTTACTCCGAACTTTTATTGTCTATGAGAAGAATATTATCAGCATAGAGCAAGCACCACGGTTTGGTTTTGATAGTGTTCTTGTTATGTAGTTCATGGTGAGGTTGAAAATTAATGGACTCAATGCTGATCCTTGGTGGACACCCACAACGATATTGAATAATTATTATCAAGAATTTGTTTTTTAATTTTTGATTTGTTAGTATATTCGTACATTTTATCCTGACGAAAGAACCATTGACGTTGAAGCATGTTGATAGTTTTAATATTTAAGTGGTGATAACATTTTTATTAATTATATGAGTATTTAAACTTTGATGCTTAATATCTGTTTGATGTAGACGATGCGTTATTATTCTAATTGAACGATATGATAACCTTTTATCTATTCTATTGAATGCAGTTTTAATTGCAAATTGATGTAAAATATATTTATACTCGCACTGTTTAACCATCTAGATATTTTCAAATACTCATATACTCCTAAAACTTCCAACCGAAAAGTAATCGCACGTGAAATTACAACTTTGGGTAATATTTCAATAAAGTTCTCGCGCCTCTACTTTGAAATGTTGAAAATTCAACTTGTGACTGAGATTTTTGAAAGAATCACAAACAAACGGCCACTCGAGCCCGTCATTTTGAAACATAAAACCAATTCTCTCTCTTTTCGCGCGCCACCCGGCTGCGACACGGTGTGACGATCAACGGCGTGACGTCACGTCAGGGGGCAGGAAGCGGGGCTGACTGACCTGACGGCAGTCATTAGCCCAGGCACAGGGCTCTAGGCTTTCAAAGGACGAAATTACCCGTACTAGGTCTCGGAGAAAGAACACGATTCGGAATACCTTCTAAGCGGCTGAGCGTCGAGTTAGAACGGTAGCGACATGCCTGTAATTCGAACCAAAATATGATGTTTTTATTTATGAAAAGGAACATTAATTTTTCAAATGTTGCTTTGTGACAAATAATTTTATTTTCTCTCTGAAAATTCCCTCCGGCGGATAATACAATTATTTGTATCTGTGTCACATTTTACTGTAACATTTATGTTTGAATTTAAAACTGATGTTGTTAGCTGGAACAAAATAAATACTGACATTGTTTTGTATTCAAATTAATTTTCTGATTAATGTTTTGCACGACTTGATAAGCACTACCTTATTCCAAGGATAAACTATTTACCGATAAGATATTTAAATATCTACTTTAAATTATTACTAATATTACGAAAAATTTCAACGCACTCTCTACGATCGTTACCTTGTAACATATGCATGGTGTAACAGAGCTGTTGTAGGGGAAGGTGGTGTCAAAAGTAACAAAATAGACATTCCAGTTTATAACAAAATAATTAACCGGTTAAATTACCTGATTTTTTTTCAAAGCTCTTCCATATATTTAGGAACTCAGTGTATGGTTCAAAAAATTGAAGGTATTAAGAATTTTTGTTTATTTGAAAATTAAAAAAATTAAAAAAAAGAAAATTTAAAAAAATTAAAATTAAAAATACATTTGACACCAAAGTGGTGTCGATAGTAACACTCGTGGTGTCAATTGTAACATAGGTCGCACAAAACATAATGTATCTACTTTTTTTTATTAGGTATATTTTTATGTACTAAATGACTATAAAGTTGTAAGATACACAAAAACAAAACAAATTATCTAATTATAAAAACCAAAATTTATAAAATAATTAGAAAAAAATCTAATTTAATATGCTTCCCTAAAATTATTTTAATACCGTGAAAGTAGTTCAATTTGCTCAATCATTATCAAATTCATAATTGAAACACATAGTTTAATTGTTTGGTTTGGGCACAATAATTCTCATGCGCCCATAATTTACAGGAACACCGTATCCAACCCTCTTTGCTTATTGAATTGTTTGTTGAATATGCTTCGGTACAAATTAAACATAAAACATCATCAGTTTCTCCTTTCTCCTCGGTTATTATACAAGTTTTTGTTCTTATTTTATCTTGCTTATTTTTTGCAGCTTTATTACTCAGTACGAAGGATTCCTTCTGATAAATGCAATCAGCCAATCTTTCGAAGCCATACCAACTTCATCCCAACCAGTGGGATATGTCAGAGTTGAGTTGTTGATGTTATTGGAGTAATAGTTGTTAATAATTTATTTTGACTAACTAACTAACTAACCATCACTCCGTTTCCCCGCAGGGGTATGCAGAGAGGATTGAACACCACACTCTTCTATCCTGGGACACCACTTTTGCTTCGGCCACATTCATACATCTTCTCATACAAGTTCTACGGTTGTTTGAGGCTTTAAATAGGGCCATCCTCAAATACTTGTAGTATCTGATCGTGCCAGGTCTTTCACGGATGCCCTCTATTCCTGTTGCCTTCAACACTCGCCTCATGTATGCATGCGCCTCATGCAATTATGGCCAATAAGAATCAGTCAAAGGAAGCAAGACTAGCGGTACATAATAGCGTTCTAGTGCCAACCCTGATGTATGGAAGTGAAGCCTGGAATTGGCAAAAGATTTTACACACAAGCGTCACTATGACGCTTGTGTGTAAAATCTTTGGTCGATAGAGTGAGGAATGAAAAAATTAGAAATTATTAAAATTCACAATAGTCAGCTAATTCTTTTTCTGATTAGATAATAACTTGTTGTGGGGTAGATATCTTAATATTGGGGCAGATCCATCTTTTTTGATGCGTTCCACGTTTGTATGAGGAGATACGTGTCATATTTCGATACGCTTGGCTAATTTTCTTATTGACACGTTTCCATTTTTTATAAAATCTTTTATAAAAGTGTGCCTTCTCAAAGGTTTCTTTGGATGTTTTCCCCTATTTTCCTATTTGTCTTTCGTTCTCTAGGTTTAACCATTTTTAACAATCAGGAACCCAAAATGACATTAACTTCCAATTACATTATATTATTATCTCGAAGATGTCAATTATAACATGTTACAATTGACACCCTTTACATTGTTACAATTGACACCTTTCGCCACATTGCAATAAGGTTATGTTTTAGCTTAAACTATTAAAAAAGCCGATAAAATATATACACATCATGATAATAAACAATATTCTGAATACTAACACACAATAAATCAATAAAAAATACTTACAGTTTGACAAATACAAAAAGGTGACTATTTAATGATTTTTTTACTTCACTACGCCGAAATATGATGATATCCAATATACAGATACTTTCAAACTGACGTTAACGCAAAATGGCGTTTATCGATAGCTATTGATCCTAATCTAATAGACATTGCTGCTTGTCCCATTAAATGACCAATATTTAAAAATATACGGCGACTGTTACAATCGACACCTGTTACTATTGACACCACCTTCCCCTACAATACTTTTCAGGTAGATTTATAACTATTGTTAATATAGCATTCATGTCAATACATTTTAGACTCATAATTTAGGCAGGAATCTACCTGTAAAATATTAGCGACTAGTTCTCCTACTATACATAAAATATAAAAATACATACCATTATCATCATCATTATTGACGTTTTTTCTTCACTGCCGGATCCAGGTTAAGCTATTTCAAAAATTTTGCTTGGAAAATTTTTAAATTTTACCTTGTTAATATCTCGAGTAATTGTTAATTTTAATTAATTAAAAACTTTGTATATACCACATGTAGCAGCTTTACTTCTAGTATCGAACCCGGTAGACGTAATATTACTCCAAGTGGTTAATAAAAACTTTTTAATTAATTGAATTTCATAATTATGTCCAACCACAAAGTTACGCAATAAAAATTTTTCTTTTTCTTCATCTGTCATTGCTTGGAGTCCGTTCCTGGGATACAGATGTCCAGCTATCTCGCCATCCTTTATGGGTTCTTCCTGGGAGTCTGGTACCTGACGGTAGCTTGTTCGCTGCTACGCTCACTACTCTCTCAGAACAAGTTCTCTCCACATGATCTCTCCAGTAACGTCTTCTAGATCTTCCCCATCGCACAATATCCTCGACGTTGCAAGCTCTTCTTATTTCAGAATTCTTCACTCAGTCTCAGATTGTCAGTCCCGCAATGGGTCGGAGAGTCTTCATCTTAATTGTTCTTAGGAGATTTTTAGTTCTGATAGTGTCAGCTTTTGTCTCGATACCGTATGTCATGATTGTAATATCTCAAGTAAGTTTATTATTCAACCTAATCCTATTGTTTGGCTGTTGGAATATATAAATGTGTTAAAAATAATAAAGTACTATTAAAATGAAAATATCTTTTTCGTTCCTTTCAAACGGACAAAAACTACCCGATTATTTAATAATATTTCAGCTTTGTTTTTTTTTCTGTTAATAAAGAAGACAACACCTAAACTTAATTTGTTATTTTTAATATATATCATTCCGTGAATAACTTATAAATTGCATTATAAATACATATTTGTTTTATATTTCTGTTTTAATATTATTACGTCTCAGTGAGTAAGTTAATAACCAAATAGATAACTAACAAATTTCTAAAACAAGGGAAAATAGGTAGCAGAACCAATAAATATGTAATTTTAGATCTATTTTCTTGCAGTCAATTGTATTTCTAGAAATTGTCTTTGGGATAGATGAAGCAGAATATCCGAACAAAATATAAAGAGATTATAATACTTATATCCAATAAAGAAACAGATATAGCAATTTACCCGTCCTAAATTGTAATGGTCAGGCGTAGTGTTGAATATTGCATTAGAAGAAGATGACAAATATGTTAAGTATTTATCAATACGTTGCGTGGATTTCGTCCAAATTTTTCAAAAAACAGTACTGAATTTTTGTCACAGGGACATCATAAATCAATATATATATATATTATAGATGTCTCACAGGAACGTAGTGTAAAATTTAAATATATACAACTTCCAAAAATTTGATAAACTTTCGATCATGGGCTGAATGGTGAACGTTACATTGTATAAAGTGATAACTTAATCCAGCCGTACGATAAGTCTTATGAACACCCATAAACTTCCATACCATTCCTGTAAAAATATAATTTCGTCTCTGTGAGACATCTATAAAATATATATTTATATATTTTGTTTTTAATTAGTTATCATTATTATCATGACCCCTCCCCTTTTATTGCAGCACAATTTATGAACAAAAAAATTGACCACAACCCCCAGAAAGAGATATCGTCACCATCGAGCGTGTGGGTATTTGTGGAGATATGTCGCCATTTCGTCGATCGTGGAGATCAATCCTCATTTCATGTGTACTGTAAGGAAAAAATATACTAAGGTATCTTAGGTAAGGTAGGTGAGTCGAGTTTCCTTTTCCCTTCTAAGTCTTTTGTATACAGTCTAGTTTGGTGTCATCCCCTTTTACCCTAAGCATCTCTTATCCTTATTCCTGTTAAATTAACCCCCAATCCTGTAAGAGTACGACGATTAGCGTCGTATTCAATCAATTATGGTGGAATTAAATCTGTCACCAGAATTTAAAAAAAAAAAATAATTCTGAGAAAAGCATAAAAACACGTACCTAACAGGAAAATGATTCATATATAGTGAGATACCCCTTAGGATTTCCACAAATATAAAGTCACATAAGAGGCAGACATACCTGGTCTGTTATAATTAAGCTTTTATAACTTAAATTTGTATATATAACCCCTTGTATTGTTGTAATTGCATGTAAATGTAATTATATATATAAATAAGAAAATTCTGAATGTACATGAAAATATAAAATCATTCTCAATTATTTAACTTATGAAACGATTCTCACGATTACCTGTGTGAGAAGAATTCTCTTTCCAAATGAATCGTCTTTTGTTAATTTTTTAATCAGTTAAATTGTTTTAAACTGTGATTCAGGTAAATAACGTAATATGATAAAGATAATAATAATCATAATATTAATAATTGGATCATTTATATACCACCGTTTTCGTAAGTACTCACCTCAAGGATGCTATAGATGTAGGTTTGTTTAATATATATTCATTATATTAAATTCTTTCAATTTTAAAACTAAGCCAAACGCCTATGCTGTGAAATATAGAACTTGATGAGGAATGAGGCGCTAATCCGTGATCAACTGGATCACTAGGCAAATATTTAAACCAGTGGACTATCAAACTAGTGTAGGATTTTATATTTGGCTTTGGGGCAAACCTGTTCATGTGAAATCTACATTTTACATTTAAAGTATATTTCTACAAAATTTGTACATGCTACTTGTTCTCACTCTTTAGCTGAAAACTCTACGTGTTGCAAAAAATATATAAAATATTATTTATTTAAGGCTACCGCCATACATATCCGACGATCCCTTCCACCTAATTAAAATTCCGCAGACGTTGCTCTGCTCGGAAACTTGCAAAAACATGTTACGTAAATATAAACCTACGTTATTTTTTATCGGAGATGTTAAGAAAAGATTATTCAGTCTAATGAAAAACATAATCACTTCTGGCAGACGAAAAAAAGTTTAGAGGAGTGTCGCGACTCAAAGCTACGGGAAAATATCCAGCGAAATACAGAAATGTGTCACTTACCGTCCCGTCACGTTTTGCTCTCGGAAAGGAAGCTTAGAACGCCTCAGCGCATTTATCTTAATATCTGTCAAGCATCATAAGGTTTTTAGTTAACGAAAAAATGTAGTTTTTACTATGTTTTTTGTTTCCCTTGGTTTTACGGTAAAGGTGCTTATATGTGCTTAAGTGAAATGAAATAATGGCGTTTTTTTGTTGAAATGAATAATGGCGATAGATTTGGAGTTTACGTTGTAGAGATTATTTATGAAGATCATTAAATTATATTGACCTCGTTCCTGTACGTGGGTTTAGTAATATTTTTATATATATTTTTTCACTACTCGAGTTTTGAGAGAAAGAAAATAGCCATAGAATTATGTGTTTATTGAAAAGTTTTCGTTTTGGATCAACCCAAGATTAAATCATAAACTAATAATATTTTTAATTAACTAAATACAATTAAACAACATAATTATTTATTTTCTAATCCCGTCTATTTTTTGCTTATTTTCTTATGATGCATTTTTTAAAACTAAATTTCATCCATAAAAGCCTTTCTATATATAGAGCAAAAATCTGTGCGCTGAACTCCGTTGACTTTCTAAAATTGCAGAGAAGATCCTGACGCTGTCAAATTTATTAAAATCCAACGGCATCGGACATGGATGGAGTATCTTCACCATATGCGTGCTTAGCATTTCATAAACCAAATGGGAGACCAGAGACAATTCAGCACACAGTCACAGTTGGCTACATGGAGTCTGAGACGCTCTCAAGGTCGCGGAGATATTCTCGCTGTAGCCAAGGTGTGGGTCGTGATGACGATCTTCTATCATATAAGCGATCTTACCACGATTTTCTATATACGATAAACACTTATAAATATACTTTTACCCCACAACCACAGAATTTTCCACAGCTTGTATTTTATTCCCTTCGACAGTGTAAAATCTCATCACAATCAGGTACTTATTTATGGTTTTTGTATTTAATTGTATAACTCCATATTTATTTTTACGAAATTTAAAAAAAAAAAAAATTTTTTTAAATAGAGATGTGAACACGGAATACGTGTCACATCAATATTCTTACTATTTTCAAACTAAGCTAAACGCTTGTGCTATGAAAATAGGACTAACTTGTTAGTCTGGAGTGAGGTTCGAACCCGCGACCTTTGGATTACGAGGCGAAACACAAGACCAACAAGCTAATCTTTAATTTTAATAAATATTATTATTAAGTTCTGCAGGTTAACTATTTTTAGTGTGAAAGCTGTTTCATTTATCGTTTAATGATAAGTGCCCAGGAAAAAACGAACATTAATTAATATAGGGCTTCAACAAAAATATCTAATTACTCTAAAGGGGAAAGGTAAACTTAAAATTGTATAAATAAGTCGATTGTACGTGGTGTATCCACTTTCAGCAATGGCCTTGCAAGCCGAAACAGCTGTCACACTAAAAATAGTTAACCCGCAGAACTTAATGATAATATTTATTAAAATTTAATTTATTTTAAATTTCACTAATAATAATATTTATTAAAATTTACTTCATTTTAAATTTCATTAATAATAATTATTAAAATTAAATTTATTTTTGAGTTCCCTAAAAAAACAATCAAATATATAAAAATATCAACTACATCGTCAGGTTTAAATTCCAAATAGATTTTTTTCTAAACTCGAGGAGATATTATGTTTTTCCATAAACCTAATGTGTGAAGGATTACTGTCGTATTTAGTAATTGTATTTTAGTGAATTATTAATATTTTATTCTCGATTCGAATTACTCAATAGTGATTATTATAACTCAATTAAAATCATTATCGGATATTTTGAAAATTATTATCTAAAATATTGTGACCAAGATACTTTTCAATAATATTTTATCCTAGAAATATTATAGAATGCAGAAATGAGCATATTATTGAACAAATTAATTAAATTTATTTGAGCTGTGGAAAATAAGCTGTTATGTTATATGGAATTAAGAGATTATGATTAGTATGAAAAAAGAAAAAAACTAGTTAAACATTATAAATCCAAAATTATTAATTAATCACACATAAATATAATGAGATATCTAGATAATTACCTTCTATCTAATCCTGCATCTCAAATGTGTGGAACCTCAGACTTGGAAGAAGAAAAACCATATTTCTAAGGAACCTAGGGCATTAGATTTGTCAGTCAATCACTTTTCAGTATTGCGGTAAACAAAAGAAAAACCTTATTTTGGGTAATATAAAGTTAAGTAGATAAAAATTATTTTATAAAGTAGTAATATATGTACATAATTATGATATTTTTCAGCGTCATCGTTTGTAATAAAGTGTAATCCGTTTGTTACAAACGAGATAAAAATATTATGAACAAACCAGATTCGCAATAAATATGATGTGTAATTTTGATAATGCTGTCAAAAAGTGACATATTGATATATCTGATGCAAAACGCTCTGATGACGTACGGGATTTTTGTTTCAAAAATTCTTTTAAATATGTAATAGGAAACTTTTTCAATGGACAAGTTCACGCATCCGCGGTAGCCTGGGTGTCACGGACGTCAACAGTAAGCTGGAAGAATGGAAGCTGAGATGGTTTGGGCACACAAGACGGAGAAAATATCCACACCGGACCACATGGTAAAGCAGGCAACGTCAGTGGAGCTTCATTGACAGTCATCCAGAGGGTCATCTCAATGCTCCAAAATCCTGCAGAGAAACGACCTGGACGAAAGCGACGCCGACCACAATAGCGACACTCGGAACCGAAGAAATTGCAGCCTGAGAACGAGAAAAGTCGACCCTACCAGCCTACCTAACAGTGAGTTGGGTGAGCGCCAGGAAAAATACGAAGAACAAGAACTTATAGGAAACTTTCACATAACATTATGGTACACAAATTAAAAGCATCCAAGTGCTCCCAGATAATATTATATATTGAACCGATTTCATTAAAATTATATAAGTAAACTAAAGATTATATATTGTTGATTTATGTGTTTAACTACTTTATTTTATGTCTACTTGAATAATACGAACTGGTCGACAACTTACTGAACCCTTAATTTAACTATGTTATCATTTATACCTGATTCTCGAATCGATATTCAATTATGTGATACACCAAAACTTATATGTATTATGGGTAGTAAATTAACTTTATTAAATTCAATAACTTAATGATGTTGTATAATTGAGCCTTTTTCTTATTAATTTTACTTTTACTTTGGATACTACACAAAACTTATTATTGTTGCACTATTTTATATTTAATGTTTTATATATTTTATTTTAATAAAATTCTATATTGTTCCATTATTTAAAAATAATTTTAACAATATGTAGATAAAGCTTAATTGGTGTGTAATTGTTAAACTATATTTTTAATTTTCAATCCTTTGTACCCATACGTTATGTTGTATCCTGGTGAAAGGGCTACTAACCCTGAAACATGTTGATATTTTCAACAAATTAGTGGCGAAAATAAAGAATATTCTAATTTATTACATTGTTTATCATTATTTTTATCTTTCTGACTCTAATTACGACAGTTCATCTCCCACGGGCAGGTACTATGCATTTTTATAATAATGATATGCGAAAATTGTTCACATTATGCGATAAAAACATGTTATTTAATTGATGCCTTCCTTCACGTGTAATGCTTTTATGGCAAAAATTACATTTTTAAAATAAAATCATTTCCCACCAAGAAACCTGCCTGGATGAGATATTTATGAATGGTCTTTACTACTTTATTTTAAGAATCTGTAATTGTATCAATTTTACATAATTTATTTTGAAAAAATAATGTGATTACTATTTATGAGATGGATAAGCTATGGCGTACATCGTTTTCTTGTTTATATAAATGAAGTCCTGAAATTCTTATTGACACCAAGTCAATTCTTTTTATCAAATCCTTTTAATATCCTGAGCCAACTTGAGCGACAATAATCCTAGTTTCATTATGAAAAGATTACCGTAGTAATGCTTCCTTCATTATGTGGGGTAGGTGGGAAGTTTTCCAACCCCCGACGTCTTTCAACCCTCCAAAAGTCTTCTGAAATAAGTTTCGAACTTGTTTTTCTTTCACTTACCCGTTAACGTAAACGTAACTACGTTCTGATACAGCGTAAGTATGATAAAAGAATTAGGTTTATAAAAATAAGAAAAATGGTAACTAAATCAACAACTGAATTTAAATTGGAAATCTTAGTTAAAAGAGAAGGGAAAAAACTTTAGTCCCTTGGTACTAAAGTTTAGTTTAGTTTGGTCAATCAATGTGGCTATTTTTTAATTTATTTAAGTATTTATTAAGGAATCTTAACAGTTTTTCAAACATATAATTTAAAAACAAAGTGTTCACTTCATAGACCAATTAAAAAAATATGAACAATTCCGAAAAGAAACAAATAAAAAAAGAACGAACGTAAACTTCGTATGATTTAAATGCAGTCGCTAAGTTGAAACTTTGTAAAAACAAACAGTTGTACATTTTTTATTCGATAGTGTTTAGATTTTATAATTTATATAGAGTGGAAAATGAAAAAAAAAAATAGGTCCGAATATGGAGCTGTTCGTAGCGTAATCTAAAGAATAAAAAAACTAACCCACAAAAAACAAGTTTTTATTATTCTCCCTTTCTCATTTGTATTGTTTCAAATTTAATATATCAACATATTCCTCTTGCTTTATGTTCATGTGGAAAATTTATTCCATGTACATTATTATCCTTAAAACTTATAGAATATTAAAAACGTGATAATTGGTATAAAAGGGCACGGCATGGCTCCAGTTACACTAGTTGAAACAGGTTTCGTGCATTCTCCACACGTCGGACTCCTTTCTCATTTGTATGGTTTCCAATTTGAAAAAAACGTTAAAATTTTAAAAAATCCAAAATTATACTACAATTAAATTTTTTTAGTGAAAATTTGTAAGATCATTTTTATCGTCACCGCGAGTTTGCCTGCAAAGTTTCAGCTCGATTGGATAACGGAAAAAGGGTTAAAAATCGATTCAAAGTTTTTTCGGCAGACAAGCAGACGCTACGAGTTAAAAGAAAGGGAGTAAAAATGCGTCGGTCACCAGGCGAGTGTTGAAGGTTACGGAATCAAATATATTATTTCGGAGGTAACTTTGTAGAACTCCATATAAACACACACGTGAAAATAAAAACGCACCTGTTTTTTTGTTCTACTCAATTTTTTCTACATATTTAATAATCAACTACATTGATTCTTAACAGTACCTATATAGTAGTTTCTTTCAATAGTTTTCATAGAAATAAATTCTTTTATTTGTATGAAAACTTGAGATTTTGAATGTAAAATCTCTTTCTCATAAAAATTAAACAAGTAGAACTAAAGATAAGTGTGTTTTTATTTTATAAATGCTAAAGTTCTAAATTTCTTCTCTAGAGGTTTATTTGGACCCATCTATTTTTTTGCTTCAATTTTTGTACACATAATAGACGACAATTTCTACAATATTTTAACGATCAAACATTTAAGAAAATTAAATATCTTTGCTCTCATATTCATCACACTCATGCTTTGCATCAAACATGAATACAATACATCTTATACCCAAAGAATCAGTGTCAACATCATTCAACCACGGCATCCAACATGACCTCATGATCTCTTCGTACCTCGTAGCTGCCGATGGAATGCTTGATTCGCTCGGCGAATGTCCCTTACTCTGGCCACATATTTCGCAACTTTCGTTTGATTGCTATCCACCCATTGAGCTTCCGGTATTTTCTGGTATAGAGTGGAGCAGAGAAACTTGCTTATTTAGAAATTTAATTTTAAAAAACTAATGCAGATGTATATTTAATTTTTTAAACAGCATCAAGTAAAACATTTCAATTTTATGTTTACATAGTTTTAAAGATAATTCAGGGAGATGGCGTCCATTGTCATCAATACACTGCGTTAATCGAGCTCGGAAACTTCGTTTAACTTTTTCCAGCATATCGACGAGTATGTTGGCGATTGCTTGACGAATGTTGTTCTTCAGGTGAGCCAGTGTCCTAAGACGGTCATTGTAAGTAAGTCATTTTAGATAGCTCCATAAGAAGTAGCCGCAGGGGGCTAAATCAGGCAACCGTGTTGGGTAGTGCAGATCGAGTGGCGATGATTGAGCGACCGTTAGAAAAGTATGCCCCGACAGCGAACGCGCGCTCCACCTTCATCCACTCCATGATGCTGACAAAACCAAGCGGAGTTACAACTTTACGCCCCACCCTCTCGAATGTGCCTACCTCCAAACGTCTGGAGCTTCTGTGTCACCTTAGAAATATATTGATTTTTATAATAAATTTAGAAATATTTGTTTATTATAAATCATATTCTTAAAATTCATTAACAAATTATTAAAAAAAAAAATTAATCCACAAACTACACATATGACGTGTTGAAGATCGCACCAAAATTAAATTTCATCAACATTTATAGGCGATCCTATAATAAAGGTCTACATAGTACATCAGTTTAAAAAGTGATTTTATTGTTTTAAAATTGTCTTTATAAAAATACGCACCATGTGTGGTATTTTATTTTTCATGATTCTCAATCTTGTCGAAATTCGACCTCAAAAGTTGGTTAACCTGGAAAAAAGTGTCTACATTCATTTGGTAGTAGCAAATATGACGGATGCCGATAGTCCGACGGTGTCACGGGAATTGCTTAACAATATTGTTATCCATAGATAGTTTTGTTCATTTATAGATGAATATTAGAAAATAACGAAAACTGAAAATCAGGTTATTTCAATTGTTTTTTCTGTCTCCTGTAAAATTTTGTTACAGACCCATTTTACAGAGACTCTTTTATTTTTATATTTGTGATATTTATTTATAATCTTCTGCTATATATGTACGATCTGCAATTCATTCAAATTATCATAAATGCTTAAAAACATTATAATAATATTAATCAAATGAATAAGCTACAGTGTATACCACAATATTATTTAAAAAAAATACAATAGACAGATGCCAATCTTTTGTAATTCGCAGGAAAAATAAATGTTATACTTTTAACTCTAAACATAATACACGCAAAAAAAATGTAAAGGTACAAATATATCAATGGGGGGTGTTGCATATGAGATGAGTACCTACAAGAGGTTCTAGGAAATTTTTTGTTTATTTTAATTTTAAAAAAACGTTTTATAGGGGAAGCACGGAAATCGGTAATATCATGTTTTATGTCTACTTTTCTCTTCCACTTTGATTTTATTTATATTTAATATACTTGTTTTCCACTTTTCGAAAATAAATTGGAAACGTGTAAATTATTCAAGTCAGCTTACTTAACACCTCCTGGTAGTCACCTACCCCTACACATAACGCAGTGTCGGATAGCTACGTGACAAACTCTTTATTTAAGGGCTGCTTTGTGATCCTCAGAGGAGCCCCTAAGTTGACCCTGAAGAGTGGAGCCGCGAAACTACAGAGCTGAATAAATCTCATTATTTATCTTATTATTCTTCCGCTCAACGTTCCCCCCTGAGTAGGCGCAGAGTATTACTTTCGACAATTTATTACATTTTTTATTTATTTATTAAATTTATCTGAAATAGAAGAATAGATCAGGATATTGAGTGCTTTGGACAAGTAACCGGGAATGTGAACCTCTCGAGAGACCCGAATATCTTATTTAGTTATGTGTAACAGCGAAACTTGAAAAAAGGATAAAATCCAACTGAATGCCAGTAGAAGTTCACATGTTCAACCTATGCGTAACTGAATAAATATCTGATAATATTTAAATAGTTTCACATTTTTATCACAATATTTACTTAAAAGCAACTCAAAATGTAAATTTATATAAATATTGAGTTATTATTTAGAGAATGATCAAACGGAATTATAGAATTTTAAAATACATTTTTATTAATTTCCATACCAATATTTAAAAACGGGTGAGGTATTACTCGTAGGCCCCGGTCCGTAATACTGGACTTCTGCGGAGACTCCCTCAAGCAGTCGTGTCCAAAAATGTGGACGATCGCTAGTCCACATTTTTGCACGTATATTTTGTTTATGTAAAAAAGCTGGTCACGATAAAAATAAACAAAAAAATAGTTAATTTTGTCCGTTTATTTATCTATGACAAACGATTATTATCTTTGTACACATGAATACATAGAAAATAATATATTGTAATATACGGCCGTTTTTTCTGGGCATTCTGACCATGGTTATTAAAATGCGGGGCAAGTGAGTGATTAAATCTGTTTAATTATAAAGCTGTACAAACAAGTGAAAAATAAGGAAAACGAAAAATTATTTTATCTTCCACGTTGGTCCTCCGTAACTGAGGCTAGTTGTTTTCATGAACTATCGACTCTTGAGAAGACTCTCGAAAACAGTGGATGAGTCTCTCATCCACTTTTTTCGGCATCCCGCAGGGCTGTCATCAAAAAATTGCTTTTCTACTAGCACAATCTCTTGGACGTAAGGTTCTCCTGTTCTTCTATCCTTTTAGGTGGCCCAACCCATCAAGTTCTTCTCGTAAGACAACATCATCATGCAGAATTGAAATGTGTCTTTAATAATAATGAGTGCTGTGTGTATAAATTTTTTTCCACAGTATTAAGGGATACGAATCCCTTTACGTTCATCCACTTCTATCCTCGCTTGAACAGCATGAACAAAGATTTTGAAATTTCATCAGGCAAAATTGTATTTATCAGATCAACATTATCGATTTCATCCACGGGTGACAAATTCCATTTTGCGCCGAGGTGAATTTCTTTCTAAACCATCTGTCAACTTTATTTTTTATATACGTATAAAAAACTTTTTTGTATATATTAACGTGTAGTGATTTGGTACACTTTACAAATGATGCAAACTAAATACCACAAATACTTTTTAATTAAAAAAAAACATCCTTCAATCCATCAAAATTTTCTTTACTTTACAGTGCTCACCATTTTTCTCTAAGTGACGCTTATTTTGCATTTAAAATTTTTTCATATTAATGAAATGCCGCAAACACTAGTGAAATGAATGAAATGTTGAATTTTTTTTTTTATATTTTAATTTTGAAAACAGATGAATCTGAAATGAATTATTACCGTAATCTATAAAATATTACTGCTACTAGTCCTACTATAGGACAATAGTAATATTGAGTAGATATTAGACATGTCACTAGCTTCTCATACCATTTTTGATTCGATCCTTTTTGACGTTACAATCTAACAAGGTTATATCTATGTGATTTTCTCAAGCCTTATCTCGCAACGTTGTTGTGATGTGTTTCGATACAAAAATTGGGCGTCATAGTCTCTTATTGCGTTTAAAATTGAAATTAAATAAATAATCAACAGCATCAAAATATTTTTTGGTTTTTAAGACATAGATATGTATGTATTATTAATTAAATTTTCCCTTTATTATGAACAGGAAGACACAAAGTTAACGTTATGGTATATTAATTTTGTTTGATCTGTTAACATCAATAATTTTAAAGAAATTAGGGATATTTGAATCCTGGCTTTATATGTGTAAGTGGTAACAAACGTAGACTAAAGAAGCATCATCGAATCTCTTCAAATATAATGATATTTCACCCAGTCTCCCTGGCGACTTGAGAGTAATCCTGCAAAAAAGCCGGTAAGAGGAAACTGGGCAATGGTCATAGAGTAAACATAATCCTAGAAAATACTATTTACCCAAGGAAGTGCTGGTTTCACGACGCCGTCCTCGCCTCTGGTAATTCTCTGGTAAATATGAAAACCAGTCACAAAATTCAACTGAAATATTCCTCTATTCAATGCACTGGAATAATTTCCATTTTTTTTACCATTAAACATTTTTCCTTATAATTATATTATTTTAGTTTTTAAGTATTCAATGTTTAATATTAAAAATAAAATTAACTGTTATTAATCTAGAATACAGTAGCATAACATAGTGTAAAATAGGAATATATTAGAAAAATGGGTCTCATTTTAATTTTAACTTAGATAAACTGCAAATTAAGCACACATATTATGTCAGTACTTTTCTCCAGAAAATTAAAACATAATTTAAAGTGTAAAGTAAAGTACAAAGTTTATTTATTGTAAATTAAAATAATCATATTTCATTATAAAGATACAATTATTAATATTAGAAGCATTATTTTGTCTTAGTAAAATTTGTCAATATTTAATTGATATTTTTAGTAAAGTGTGTTTAATAATCGGTGAAAATTTGCAGTAATTTAAAAATTCGTCAGAGCTAAAAATTAAGGTTCAATTTTAAGATTATTTTCGATTAAAGTTTATTGTTTCTACCATATTTTATAAAGCTGTAGCATAGTAACTAGTAACAGAGACAGAATAAGGAAAGAATCCCTGAGGTAATTTACTCATGTGGAACATTTAAGCGAGAATTTTTAATAAAATATACGAGGTGATTGTTGAATGTAACAGAAAAATCCGGCATCCGCGAAAGAACGTCCCCTTTTGAAGGCTTCAACAAGCGAAGAACATGGATGAGAAGATGTATGAAAGTGGACGAGGCTAAAGTGGTATGTCAGGATAGATGAAACTGGCATCTGGCCTATCTGCCTACCCCTGTGGAGAAACGGCATGATGATTAATTATAGTAACATGATGAGATGAAAAAATATTGCAATATTGTATTCAAATAACATATCAATTATAAATCTAATTATTTTTTTAAATAAAAGCAGAAGGGCTCCCCTTTGATAGTTCACACTGACCACTTTTCTAGGCTTTTGTCTGTGTTTAAGAAACTAGTTTAACACAGTGTTTGGATGATGTAGTTTTTTTTAAATGTTAACAATAAATACATAATATGTGAGGTATAAAAGCAAAATAAGCAATATCCATAAAATGAAAAAATGTTTTGAATACAGTCACGGAGGATTAATAATTAAAAATATATCGAATTCTAGATTTTGTGTATCTATCCCTTACAAAATCATTTTTCTTATACATTTATAGGCTACGTTTCCTATAAAATCAGTTGAATAATGCTTTTTTCGAGTAAATGAACATCTAAAGGTAACCGGTTCAATATTAAAACCGCTCAGTGCAGTGGCATAGCTCCAAGTATTACAAAGCATCGTAAAAAAATAATTACCGAGTTCCCAAAATAAAGAACAGACTCCGGCCATCTCATCGGGAAAAAACATTTATCAAATTCGGATAACCAGTCATTTATAACGGCCACCCGCGAAGGCGGCGAAAAGTTTTTCAATATATCCCGCAGTAAATTTTTAAGCCGGAAAATCCAGCCGCGCGGCGGGCCCGTAAATCTTTTCAACTAACGTGGCCCATACTTCCCCTGCACGCTCCCGTCTCGCTTGTTTCACCAATAGAGTATTCACACACAGGCTTCTCGAGGCGACACCCATCGCGGCTGCGAGTTCATAACAAGTGGTGTAAATAAACAATGAACAAGGCTATTCTGTGTATACTTATCTTGGATATTCTGCCGTGTATATGTGACCTCTCTGGCCAACGTTTCGGATCCCATTGCAGGGTCCATCATCAGGGCTGATGTGACGAGTGTGTGTTGAAGTGTAGGTTAAGTATTGCCTTGCAAGGTGTCTCCAAGTTTATGTTATGTTAAGCACTGGATTGCAGCGTGTGTGTGTCTTGATGTAGTGTATTGTGTATCTACTAACGGATGTCGGACTGTGCGGATCGCCGATTTTATTTATCCTGCAGCGCTGGATACCACGAGGTTCTTAACTTAAGACCGTCATCCCTATTAATGTTTACCGGGTGCTGGTATATTTCAATTGCTTCTTTGACCAGGCGCGTGTGGTGACTTTTGGGCTTTCCTAAGATTTTCGGCTCAAATGAAAAATGGTGGCCCGTATCTTGAAAGTGCTCAGCCAATGCCGATTTTTCCGGGTGACCAAGTTTGCATGCTCTTTTATGCTCATCAACCCTCTTTGAAATCGTGCATGCTGTTTGTCCCACATACACTTTGTCGCAATTTTGACAGTCGAGCCTATAAACACCGTCGGTCACATATACACGGCAGAATATTACGTATACGGCCGTGAAAACCTAAGGACATTTTGAACAAGACTATGTTGGAGGAACTCAAAATTCAGTCACCACTGCGTTCTTGACGTCTCTTATTTGTGACCTCATACGACGCTCAAACTTCGTGAAACGACTGGGTACAAGTCTTGTTATAACTTTGCTTTTTGTTGTCCGGGAAAACTACCGGTACGTATGTTTCCATGTTTAAATGTATGTACCTATGCAAATTGTAACAGAGCTAGTCAACAATACTTAACAGGTGGATGCCTGCTTTGATTATGAGTTGAAAATGTTCAAGCAACCACGAACTAATATCAATAGTTATATAGTCATGTGACATCAAAATTTGAATATTTTTTTCAATATTTCAGACTTATTCTTTGTAAAATGTTGGACTATTATTACAGTAATTTGTATAGAAAATGAAAAAAATATTCCCCTTAATACAAGTCAAATAAAATGAGAACCTGCCAATTCCTTTTGGAAAATTTTCGTATTGTAATTTCTGTAGGGTTTTTATGATTTTATTTAAATTGTATTGTAACGAATGAATTTTTCGTAAGCTATATAAGTTACTGAAGTTCAAAAATTTGTAAATAAATTAGAAATATTTAAAAAATGCAAACTTTGATACTGCATAACTCAATAACTATTGAATAACTATAACTATCGTGGTTGCATGAACATTTTCGACTCATAATCAAGGCAGGAATCTACCTCTAAAGCATTGTGAACAAGCTCTGTTACACCCTTTATAATAATATATTTCAGGATACAAAGTATCCTGGAGACAGTTCTCCGGTCGAAACTTACGAATAGGGGACATCATGTTAAATTTTATTTTCGTCAATTTATTAAGATAATAAAATGTATCATTGGCCGCCTTGATAAATCGATTACCATCGTTTTTCCCTTGAAAGTGTATTTTTACAATAATATAGAATTTTAAAATGAAATAAAACATAATGCCGTTAGTGTTAAAAAAAAGAGTGTTATTTTAGAGATTTGTTTTTGAATTGGCAACATTTTTTCAAGCGATACCCAATTTGACTGCTTATTTGTACAGAGTTTGGTTTGCCATTTCACCACAGATAGATTTGCGTTAGAACAACGCTCAAAAATTGTGCAAATTTATTTAGAAAATTGTGGTAACGTAATCATATCTAAACACTAATGGCATAAAATTATCTTTCCAATAAAGCCAAGGCATTACCACAATTTATTTGTGTTTTATTTTATTTAAATGTTCTATACATCTATTCTATAATAATTTTATGTAACGTGACACCTGGCGCCCTGTCTGATTTTTTTTGTCATTAAGTAGTTGCAACAAATATTTGAGTAAGAAACGTGTGTCATTTACTATCCGATGTTAAATTTCCTAGAAGTTAAGAAGAAAATAAGGTTACATTTTAATAGCAATTGTAATATTTTATAGAAAAACAACTGCCGATTTAAATAACAATAAAATAAACATGAATCTTTTTAATTTATTACTCTTAACTAAGTTAAAAATCTTGAAAAAAAAAATCATGAACGGTGGATGAGTTGAACTCCACCAAAGAAATGGAAAAATTACTGTTCGAAACAATTTGATATAAAAATTATATCAATGCAATATATACTTAAACCATGGTAATATTTTTTAATTAATATATATTATACATTTGTACAAAAATAAAATTAACAAAATACAATTAATAAGATTACAGCGAATGCATATTTCAAACATATTAAATTTCATATATAGGTGCATACGTATAAATTATGTTTGTGTACCCAGTGTTTAATATTTAAACAATGTTCAATTTCAAATGTCTGCTTTGAGATAGGTTCTAACCTGATAAGTTGAAAATGGGATCTGGTTCTATTCACATTGTTATGGGGTTGGTATTTATCAACCCTATTTTAATCGCTATTTGGCAGCGCAATGAAACAAGCTGTGTTTTACAATAAGTGTTTTACAATGACGCTTACTGATAGTTGTCAAGATACTGCAGCGCCTTCTAAGTTTATGAAAATTGAAGTTTGTCTAGTCAATTAAGATAAATTATGAAAGTTTCATAGAAACGAAGCAATTTATATGAGAAACTTGAATGAAACGATGGCCCAAGGCTGTGTGAGCTGGTTTATCAAATTTTTGAATGTTGTGTATATGTTTTAAATTGATATCTTCGGTAAATCTGAAGTTACAATGCTAGAGACATCTATAGTCCTTTTAATGAAATAGAATTTATCTGTTCAGTTCATTAATATGCCATCAATTGGAAAACCAAAAACTGTATTGTCGTTCCAGCCTCAGAGTACCTCAAATCCCCACTTTTTGCAAGATTTCATCAAAAAATGCTGTATTAGAATTTTTTCGACTGACGTATCTTGAAATTGATAGACGTATTAGATGTTTACTTTTTTATTGGCGGTTGAAAAGGTTTCATTGTTTTGTCTTTGTTTTGTCGGCGATTTTTTACTTAAGGAAAAAATGGAACAAATAGTTCAAAATTTCTTGGCAACAACAAGAGTTAGCCTCTGTATTTGCCGAACCTAAGACGTCCTGTTCCCAAAGACGAAAAATATATGAATGGATGATTTTTTGCTAACATTGAGAAAACATTTATCTGAAGGAGCTAAACGTCATTATTCTTTTCAGTTCCACACACAATCTTTTTTCGGAACCAGACAGATTAACTTGCGCCGACAAATTGAAATAATTACTCCGAATTCCTTCACATTTGTCGACTAAATAAGCTGACTCTTTATTGCGAAATAATGAATAAACTTTTAAAATTTCACTTTCACTGGCAATCACATCGTTAGAAATATACTTATATTAAATAAAAACACGAAAGAAATTTGATTATGCACAGCCAAAGAGAAATTTTTTCGAGCATTCCAAACAAAAGAACACCTAAAAAGCACCCGACGATCCGTATCTATTTAAAAAATTCATTCTAAAACAAAAATTCAAAAATTTCCCCTCTTTATAGCCATTTGACGTTTATTCTTATAAAATAAATTATAAAAATACAAATATTGTATGTATTCCAAACACTTCTAAATTCAAATATTTTCAAAAATAAAATTAATATTTGCAAGTTCCTACTCGCATTAATAATAAAAACATCATTTTTATCCAATTAATTAACAAGCACATAATATAAGAACAGAATCAATTTCGAAGACATTTTCATTATGTACAACATTTGTACAAATTGTAAGAAGTGCTGACACAAGTGTATTATATTGAATAGGGGATATGTCGAAGGGGAAAAAATAACATAAATAAAAATAAAAAATTGAGAAAATAAAAATCGCGTATTTTTTTATTAAAGCTCGTGATTTCTTTAAATTTCTCTTTTCTTTCTATACTTTTGAGTTTGATAATGTGTCTTTATGAATATGTACTTCGATCTTATCCAGTACGCATAATAATAAATTTAATGACATGGATCTGTTAAATGACGTAGTCGTGTTGATTCCATTATAAAATGATTATTTGAGTATCTTTGATGGTACGTTGCATTATATTAGACAGACACGTTCTTCTTCTTCTTATTTTTTCTTTTACTTCTTCTTATTCTTCTTCTTCTAGCACCTATCCGTATTTGAAATAACTCGGAATCGTAGGACTATAGACTTCCTGGACCATTGTCTAAGTTTCTTCATTCAGGATGTCCTCTGACATCAGTGGCCCCTCCTGCATATTTAAAAAAAAAAACAAATCAAAGCTCTGGATTTATTTCTAGGGTTCTTATTGTTTAGAGAATTTCTATCCAGGGTTCTAATTTTTTGGATGATTTCTTTCCAGGGTTATATTTTACTCTCCGAAATAACACATTACCATTAGTAACCCTACCAACTCCGTATTTATAGTATTCGTCTACAGCTCCGCATCTCAAATGTTAAAAGTTCCTTATGTATTTTTCCGATGAGTATCAAAGATTCCATTGCACATTACAATACATATAAAATCACTAAGCGTATTCTCAAATTTAAATCAAGGTCAAGGCTGCACAATAAGAATATGCACTCGAGGTTGTTCAATACGTATCATCGATACAATCCAATTCTATGCAATTTTTTTCGACTTTTTCTTCGACTTCTGCTTTCACTGCTAGATATAGGTCCGTCAGGTAACTATCCACGAACCCCGGATGCGTGCAGCTCTCCTCCAATAGAAACCACCGGCCCTTTTAATGACGTCAGATCGGCGCATCTATTGTCAGTTTCTACTTCTTGTGTCCAGCCAAGGATGGCGCTACAAAATTTAACTAGTTCAGGTATACATTAATGTCTTATAAGTGAATAAATCATATTAGCCGACCTATGTGGAATAAAAGTTAACACGCGTATGTTAGAGTAGGTACGGTTTTATTTCGAAACAAAGAATTCAGTCAGCCTTTGATAAGCCTCATGCGCGCCGTAAGGCTTTCGTATGTTTGGAGAACGGGACAAACAAAAGTGCACGTAATCTCCCGAGCATCTCGCGGCGATATATTGATCGCTCGGATAGCTGGAAGCTGCTGCCTCATCTCCCGAGATGATTGCGGCTTCCGAAGCACTATAAATTACTCCTGTTTCCGCCGCAAGGGAACTTTCCGACCATCTGACTCCAACTTTACGTATATCGCCGCATTCAATTGTTTAAGGTAGTGTTCGTAATTTAATTTGCAGAAGCTGCCTGCACCCCCGCCCTGTCGATAATGCTTTATTTGAATTCGCAGAGGCGTCCCTCGCCGGCGGGGAATTTGGTCAAAAGTTTTCTGCCCGAGATACGCCTGTGCGGGGGACCCCCGAGACGTGTTTTTGCGGCTTTTGTTCCAGAGCTACATGATCGTGCTCAAACAGATCACTTTCTTTATTTCAATTTTCCCTTAACTATAATTGAAACTAGACAATCTTTAATTAAAAGTTCTCCACTGATAACTAATAATGTAGAATTTATATTTACAGAAAAAAAAATGTATTAGCGGAATATTTTGAGAATGTTAAAGTTTTTCAAGGATACAATACAGGACGTTATCAGAATTAATCAATAAATATATTATAAATATCTCATAGAAATCAAGCTAAATTTTTAATACGAGAAAGTAGGTATCTAGTAGATATCTGTACTGGATTATGGGAATGACGAATTTGTACCACCACAGGTGGCGGTAGTAAGAATACAACTCACATATGAAACAAGGTGTGCAAGTTAAACTTATGCACAACTTATGTATAAGATAGTCCATCATGGGTCGAATTGATGAACGTTACGTTTATATTGTGTAAAGTGATCACTTGAACCAACCGTACAAAAAGACTTAAGCCATACAAAGACCCAAAAAGACTTACATACCTACTTTTCCATATAAATAGCCTCGTCTTTATGAGACACCTATAATATTTATTTTGATATGTAAGTACGTATCAAGATATAAAACGCAAATGCGTATTTTTAGTTAAAATGAAAATACATAGGTATCTACACGTTCTATTATATATATACATATATTAATATATCCCGTTGTCGGAATGTTGACATTCCTCTAAATTGGCTCGTTGAGCTGGCTTTTCGAGAAGGTGGCTGTCACACACTTGGCTTTTCGGGAAGTCGACTGTCAAAGAACCTCTTAGTGCGTATATTTAACTTCTTTTTGAATTTTTCAAGGTTTAAATGTCTTTAAGGTAAGTAGCAAATTATTTGCCTACTACGAAAAAATTGAGTAAACAGAAAACAAACTTGACATATCTACCCATAATTATCTTGGCAAGCCACTCATTTATTTTTTTCAGAAATGTTTGCAGGCCTTGATATTCCAATTAGCACGATTAATAATTTATAAATTGAACGAAAAAATGGGTTGAGAGTTAATTTTTTAACCAAAAGCGATTTTCAAGCGTAATACTGCGAAGGAACGAATTGTCCTTAATCTCAATGTAAAAGAATTGCGAATCTACTAGATATATTAAAAATTAAAGAGCAAAACATTATAAATAAATTAGGGTTAAAGTTCTGTCAGTCTGATTTTTTAATGTTTATTTTGTTATTAAAGAATTTTCATATTTTAAGAATTTTCACATTTAGGAATTTTTATTTTATTTTTTTATTATTGATTAATATATATAGGTATATACAGTTTTAATAGAACAGTTTTTACAGTTTTTTTACAATGGTACTTCTCTTCTACAAGAGTAATACAACTCGTGAGTAGGTGAGGACTATCATTATAGTGTATTGAATAGTAAGTAGTGCATAAATGTATACAAGCAGAAAAAAAGTAACTCATATGTGATAATTATAATGTATTCAAGTGGGAAAACAATGGAAATAAAAATAAAAATAAAAAACTAACAATAAGCAAAACAATTTAACAATGAAATTTAGTAAAGAGAAAATTAGAATAAAATTTTTAGTAATGATAATAACTGTACACTACAAATAAAAGTAAATTTAAAACTATCTATTATTAAAGAAATATTCTAATGAATTATATAATAAAAAATTTACACAATTAGGTTATATGTAAGTAGATAATATAATGCAAAATGAAATTAATTCTGAGGGATTTTTAAAATATTTTTTTTAAAGGCCTCATAATTTTTTTCGATTCTTATCTTAACAGGTACCTCGTTAAACCATTTCACACCTCTAAATGTATAATGATGCTGGGCGGTTGTGGTTAGTACTACTGGGATATGCAATTTACCAAGATTTACATTTCTGATACTGATGGTAATTCTGGAATTGTTTAGTAATAAAATAAATATTGACAAAACATTATTTTGCTCTCCTGTAAAGTTCGAAATAATCATTAATGCCCTTTTGGCTTTCTAACCTCGATACAACTATAAATAATATCAATTATATATCGACTCTAGAACAGTCAGTCTTTTTTCGTACGACCTATTTGCTGGATTGAAAATTATAATTCTCAAATGGAAACAATGCAAATTAGCTCTTCTTGGAAACGTATTAATTAATCTTTGTTAAAACTTACCTATATTTTTATGAAGAAGATATAAAATAATATGTATTAGAAATTATTATACCAATATAATATAATTTATTTTTGATAGGGATCATGACAATAGTAAAATCAATCTCACATATTGCTCGATAATAGAAATATGAATTTACGTTTAAAATAATATAATCCGTGGCCTATTGAGGAAGTTAGATTATTCTAATTAACATTAAATTGAACTTTGTAATGCACACACGTCGAGTTAAGTTAAGGTATTATAGTTTCGAGAGGAGCAGTCCCATTCGTCATAAGGTTCTGAGAGCTGAAGATGAGAGGGACTGCTCCTCTCGAAACTATGATAGTAATCAATTTAACTCAACATGTAGACGTCACAAAGTTCAATTTATTGTAAATTAAAATAATCATGTTGCACCAAAAAGTAACTGCCATATCAATCAATAACTTTAATTATAAGACTTTAAGCTTCAAATATTTATATTGAGGAACTTTCAATTTTGCACTTTGTAATAGATGCTTTGAACGCAATAGTTTCTAATAGATATATGTCTACCGAGGCAAAACTAGCGGTACATAATGGAATTCTGGTACCAACACCGATGTATGGAAGCGAAGCCTGGAGCTGGCAGAAGAGGAACGAAAGTAGATTGAATGCAGTGGAGATGAGATCCCTCAGACGTATGTGCGGCAAATCAATTTAAAATAGAGTAAAGAATGCAGATTTTAGGAATGAATGTAAAGCTGATCTAAGCATAATTAATAGAATTAAAAAAGGGTCGCTCAGATGGTTTGGGCATGTTGAGCGAATGGATGAGGATAGAATGGTAAGAAAGATATATAATGCAAGTGTTGATAGCGGAAGAAAGAGAGGGCGACCGCGGAAGACGTGGCATGGCCTGATTAACCAGATATTGGAAGGTGGTCCCGTTAGAAGCCTCAACAACCGGCGAGCTTGCATGCGAAGATGTATGAATGTGGATGAGGCTAGAATTGTATGTCAGGACAGAAGAGTGTGACGCTCTGTCCTCTCTGCCTTCTCCCACGGGGAAACGGCGTGATAGTAAGTAGTAATAATTAATAATTTAACATTTGTAAGTAGGTAATTATCGAAAAAATTTGTCACCAAGTAGAGAGATAAAATTATTTTTTAAATTGATATATCTAATAAATTATAGCATATTGAGTTAATGGTTATTAATGAACGGGTATGTATTTCATATTGCCAATTTTCAACGCTTAATTATGATCAAATGATTTTTCCTCGCGGTTTGATAATATATTTAATCAGAATACATAAAAAGACAGACAGAAAAAAATATTTCGATATCACCGGGTCACAAACCCGCATATAAATATCAAAGAATTTGCGCTAAAATTGCCACATCACATTATGTATTCATATATAATACGGAACGTCTGTAATAGTATTAATGCATATTTTGAGAGAAATAGTCCATTCCTTGCATCCGACGTTTTATATAAAATAATTATGTAAATTTTTCGTTTCAAAAAAATACATGAAAATGCAAGTTTTAATACTTGCATTTTCAAGCTGCGCAAATTTGAAACCTTGACGGAAAAGGCGGATATTTAAAATAACCAAAGTGAAAGAAATTGAAAAGAGTATAATTACGGAAATTTCAATTTTCCACTTGCTTTTCGTTACGAGTTCCGCTTGGGAAGTACCCCTCACGAGAGATGTCATTAGCAAAACCACAGAATAATTCTTAAATTTGTTTTTGGTAAGTGATTTATTACTTAGGAGAAACTTCTAACATATGTAATCCTTAAACTTCCAAAATAACACGTTGATTTTTATAATTAAATATATTTTTAATATATATGAAAAATCAATTTTAGGGTGAGGTGTGGAATTCGTCATGGCAGAGGAGCAGAGTGGAGATGAGGAAACGTTAAAATGGAAAATATATTAAAAAACGCAATTTTTGTCAAATTCAGTTGGGCATTATTGAAATAATATTAAGTGTTTAGAGATATCTTAATTTCCAACTTTCCTTAATTATCGAACCTCTATTATTTATATAAAAAAATTAATGCCGCTTTATTTTTTGAGTATGGGACCTATCTAATTACCTAATGGGGGAGTATCTAAAATTTGGTTGAAAATATTATAACAAATTCATCTTAATGAATCCTTGATACTGGTATGAAAGTATCTTTACCAAAATCATAAATCAATTTTTAAATGAAATCATTTTACAATATTGTAATGAAATAAAATATTTAAGTACACAGAAGGGCATTCAGAAGAAATCTATCTATATCTATAATACAAAATATCATACATATTAAATGAAAACACTATTGTAATATAAAATAATATTGTAATATTGCAATTAAGCTTTGCATACAATATAGACCAGGCACGTGATAATTTGCCATCCGAAGACTAGAGGCTGAGAGCGAATGGAGTCTGTTTCAGAGTACAGTGGTGGAGTCAGCCAAATAAACATGTGGGATTAAACAAGTCTCAAGTGGTAATAAGACCCAAAGGATGCCTTGGTGGACCGAAACTGTACGGAAAGCTGTCCAAGAGAAGGAACAGGCTTACCGCGTATGGACTGGTAATCAAGAGGAAGGAAACCGAAAAGACTTCGAGAAAAAATCGGAGGCCAGAAGAGTGGTAAAGATGGCCAAACAACAAGCGCGGGAAAGTTTTGGATCAAAACTAGAAAATAATTACCGTACAGCGGGAAAGCTGTTTTGGCAAACATTTCAGCGAAGTGGAAGGGAGAGTCAACAGTAATAAAAGGCATCAAGGATGAATCAGGAAACCTCATTAGGCACGAAAAAGATGAAAAGCCAAACAGCAAATTCCGAAAGAGTTGGGGATGAAATAAATTATTTGCTCTTAGCGGATGATATAGCAAGGCTGGCTCCCATACAAGAAGATCTACATGAGTGAATAAAATCCTTCAATGAAGAGTGCACTTAAGTGGGGTTGAAGATTAGTATTGCCTATAAGAGGTTAAGGTCGTAGGACAAGACTAAGAGCAGTGCTTGATCAGCATGCATGGGACCCAGCTTAAGCAAATTAAAAAAATCAAACACCTTGGGGTGGAATTTTCTAGCGTTGGGAGACAGGAAAGTGAAATAGAAAAATGTAACCTGCAGCCGGTGTTCTTCGTTCTCTATATATTGCGATGTTAAGAAAATCTAAGCTTAGTGTCAATGATATGGACCAGATACTATTGCTTTCTGGGGAATAGCAATACCGCTTTTTCCGCAGTAACCACGTTGGGTTACGAAAAATTTGTAACTTATAAAATATGTTGTTTTTTGTGTTATCCATTATTATAAAGGTGTCTTGCCTACGAGGACCGCCGAAAATGTGTCATTTTTTTTTAAATTTTAATGTTTAAGAAGGGACCTCTTCTGAATCATTATAAGTTACAAAAAACATGAAGTCGAAAATATCTTAGTTTATTATCGTCATCTCCACCATGTCTATCGTATTTTAATGCAACATGTCAATTTGCAGTTTTAATATACAAATTATCTTGTGGATAATTTTGCGAGAGTTGTGAATTTTTATAAAACTATTTTTTGTTGGACTTTTTCCAAAATTATTTAGCAAACCGGACTGCTTATTCTCAGCGCGACTATTTCCAACGACCGTCGCGGAAATGCCGTTTCCAGACCCGCAACAAGAGCGTTAAATCTTCGTTTAACTATAAACCGAAGTTAATCGTGATTTAACCCGCTCTCCGGCGTCTCCTAATGCGCAGCTGGCTCTAATGAGTGTACATTGTATCTTCAACGGTACGACCCTGGTCCAGAGAAACAGCCCGTTCACGAAATAATTCAACGGTCGCTCTAAACTCCGTCAGATGTTTCAGGTGATGTTCCGACTGACTTCCATTTGCACATATTAAGGTTCATCTTCTGTGCATTCGACGATTAATTTACGGTTTCCGCGAGCTCCAGTGAAAGGAACATGCATCTCTCATGGTTAGAGTTGGGTAAGATTGCATTGACCATAACAGTTGTCCCACAAAATAAATCACCAGCTGCACTTATACTATTTTCTCATATTATACGCTTTGGATATTCGGAGAAGAAAAAGTGATTTACAGGATAGACTGAGAATTAACGTTCTTAAAAACTACGACAGCTATTTTATCTCCTTAGAATCTCTCGTGTTAAGAAATATAGGGTACAGGTCTTTTCATAAAAGCTTGCAATTGTTTTTAATATTCATATAATAAAGGTTTAAAATTAAATAATTTAGAAAATTTTGCATTAGGGAAGCGGTGAATAATAAAGCACCTCTAATAAATAACACAATCAATTTTCTATAAAGCCCTTTGTTTAATTTAACTTTCACAAAGGATTTGGTAACACCCACTTTAGACCCCGCCCTCTCTCACTCTCTCTCCCTCGTAGATTGCTGATCGTTCTGTAGGCAAGTTAGTGCATGCTTGTCTTCGACAAGATTAACACACATGTGATAAATATTGGTGAAAGGTTAACAATACAATGGTTGTGGTGTGTACAGTGTTACGAACATAATAGTGTTGTGTTGTTCCTGACGAAGAGACGGGTACGTCTCGAAACCGGTAGACCTAAAATCTGTTAGTGGTTTATACTAATTTATACTAACTGTTATAATGTCTAACCAAAAAGTTAACGCTTTAAATATTAATAATAGTTTATTACGCGTTTATATCCTATGATAAAACCCCGATTTCGCAAGGTTGACATAGTGACATCCGTACGACACTATGTCGAAGCCAACCAATATTAGGGAGATCCGCTTCATAAATATCGACGGGTACGTAAATATCGACGGGTTAAGGCTGCTGGGTTTTCCACAGCCCTGTACGACGTGTAAGCAAGGACCTTGAGAAGGATATAAACAATGAAATATACCAAAGACAATGAGGAAAATGGATAAGTGATCTGGAAAATAATTATTTAGTACTTTCGGCATGTTGTCAGAAGAGATGGCATTAGACTGTAGGAATTGGTGACTGCAAGACGGACAATTAAAAGACTTGTCTACGCTAAGCTGAATCACGCCCTAGAGTCCATAACCATAAAAAACCCATAAAAATTTTGCCAATATAAAACATGTCTGCCAAATAATGGCTTAGATATATTAATCCCAATAATTGAATTAAATATCAATGTCAAGCAAATAATCGTTGCTAATCTTACTAAGATTTTTGTATTCGACTTTGTTTGCGTTTTAAGTAAAGGAAATACCTACATCACAAGAACTATTACAAGAAATATGCTTATGTTAATTCTGTTTTTGTAAAAAGGTTTTATAAATTTTGTAAAAAGATTGATTGGATTATTCCTCAGATTTAAATGGTGTGAGTAATTTATGTAGTTTCGTGATTTATACATTTTGCTTATTAAACCTTTCCGCAGTAATGTATTACTGTCAACCCGCCTTGGACTTAATCTAGCCACCTGGGTGTTGTTACATAAGCATGAACTATCTTTACTTATTGAAAAATCATGACGAGTAGTTTTTATTTCAAATTGAGTGTATATACAGCAAAGACAACAATATCCAAATTAAATTTTATTTAAAAAAATGTTTTAAATGCAGTCATCGAGGATTAATTCAAAATGTACTGAATTCTTTATTTCATGTATCTATCCCTTCAAAAATCATATTTCCTATAAATGATAGGCTATGTTCCCTATAAAATCTCGGATTCAGTAGGTACATTATAAGTTAGTAATCTTCGATGACTGCATTCCAATTTTTTTTTTTTATTGCAGGCTTTGCTTTTATATCCCACATGTACACCTTTCGAATTACATCATTCTTATATGTTTGACTCATGCTGAACATTAAAATTTTATTCCAAGGACTATTGCGTGCGTGCGTGCACGTTATACACTTCGTTAACCTTGGATTCCATGTATTCTAAACTTGTGCGGTGATTTTACGTCCCGTATATATATATATATATATATATATACATAATATCTGATCTTATATATATATATTTTATTGCAAGCGACTAATAGATGTATGGGGCAGATATTATTCAAAGGCTTTAATCTTTTACTTTGTAAAACATCTTAATGCATTGTAAGCTTCAATTCGAATAAAAAAATCATATTTATAAATTTTTAACATAAATCTAACTTTATTATACAGGGTTTTTTATTTTCCAACCAAAAAAGGTGTATTCATTGTCATAAAATATTTTTACAATATATTTAATAGTACATTTATACTATATATCATGGTTGTTATCGAACAGATAGTATTAAATACCTGAGTATGACACCTTTAATTTTTTCATACACAGGTTACCTGCTTAGAGGAGAAAATTACGACATTTTCATTTGATAATTAAGGGCAAGATCGAGGAAAAACGGGGCGTTGTTGGAAGGAAGCAGATCTCATGGCTCCATAATATACGAGATTGGATATGAATGAGGATGGTGGAAGAGCTGTTTTCGAGTCGCTAGAGATAGGGAGCTCTACTCTCAAGTGAAAGTCAACTTGGAAGGACCTAATACGGCACTAGAAGAAGAAATACTTTTTTGTTATATACTATTATTATTAACTTTAAGTCTGCAATAAAAATAAAAATGTAATAAAATAAACACGCGAAGGAAATCCTCCGACACTCTTTCAATATTAAAATATCAATACTTCAAAATTTTCATATTTTGATTTTCTTTTATTTGATATGTCGGGGTGATATTCTTTTATTAAATGCGTTTTTTAAGAAATTAATAAAAATATATTTACATACCTTTTAATATGGGTAACCGCAAGAGGTAAGGAAATACATATGAAAGGTGTTGCATGCAGTAACTGCCCCGCCGGTATATTCCCACACATTTATCAACAGGATCGCGTACTCAGCAATAACTGTGGCTCTCGCGTTATTGCACAAACTGCCGGGTGCAAAATTCACTATTGCATTTTTGAAGAATATATTAAATTACGCTGTACTTTTCTTTTACGAGGCAATTGAAGTTATTTTTCGTGTCTCTTATATATAACCTTTAACTATTATTATGTGTACCTTCAACTTTATTATTATTTTATCTTATGTTTTTATCTTTTTCTTATGTTTTTCTGTATTATTATTATTATTATTATTATTACTACCTTTTAACTATTATTATTGTAACTTTTAACTGTATTATTATTTTAACTGTGTTATTTAAAAAAAAAAATTTCTGTATATTGTAAAAGCCCATAAGGGCGTTAAATAAATAAATAAATAAATAAATAAATAATAAATAAATAAATACATAAATAAATAAATAAATAATAATAATAAATAATAAATAAATAAATAAATAATCAAAGAATACCTAAATCATAACTAAATAAATAAATAAATAATAAATAAAAAATAAATAAATAAATAAATAAATAAATAAATAAATAAATAAATAAATAAATAAATAAATAAATAACTAAATAAATAAATAAATAAATAACAGAATATGTGAACTGTAGCCCAGGGCTTAAAACCTGTGTGAGCTGGCTTAGGTGATCACTCTACACCAGTGTTTTTCAACCTGTGGTTCGCGACCCCGAGGGGTCGCTGTCGCAAGCAAGGTTAAAATAAAAAGCTAGAGTTGTAGATCGTACACTGCAAAAAAATACAAGTTTTCAGTAAGAAGGCTATGCTTATTTATTATCCAATTGGTTGTATTTTTGGGACGTTAACCATCAAATAATTTTCTAATTGAAGCCTTTTTCTCTTCTTAGTTTTTATATTTACAATTGAAGAAAACGTCGATACTAACAATGTTAAAGCTTCTCTTACCAGCTCTGAGCACTTGATTTTTCGAACAGTAGGTAGTCTGAATTGAAAGAAAATCAACTACGTCGTTTTTTAAATCACAAACTTAGTTTCATTATAGACCTGGGGGTCGCCAGAATTTTTTTATTTGCAAAAAGATCGCCTATTCAAAAAGGTTAAATTACACAGCACTACACAATCACAGTATATCCAGAACAGTAGTTTATCTCCGGCCTGTCGGCGAGTTATATGCCTACTCTTGAGTTGACGCTAGGGTTGTCACTTTATTTTTACTTCGTTTCTTTTAACTCGTAGCGTCTGAGATTCCGACGCATAAGGTAGACACGAAACACGAAAATTTCTGTAATAAGTATAACTAGTTTCTGCATTTAAATTGCAAGAACGCTGATTAACATCAACGTAGACTTTTAAAAACTCACAGTCTTTGTGATAATCAACACACCTTTTTAGTAAAGCGCCTCAAGCATAAAAAAAGGCATTTTTTTTGCAGGAAGCGCATTTTTTTTCTAAAGCGGCGGCTGCGAGCGCGAATGGCACCGAAAGCACGGCCCATACTGCCGCCGCCTTGTGCCCCCATATTCTATGTCAATGTGTGCGTCACAGTGCGTGCGTACACGGCGCCGAGCACACACGCACACATTCTAATGGGTAGCGTCCAGTTTATATGAAGACGTATTACTGTTCTTAGTATACTGTGACACAATGCAACATTCACAAATTCCATCGTAAGAAAAATCAAGCATTATCAAATTTTAAAAGTTCTATAATCTTTTGTTTATTTTAATGGACTATGTTAGAGATATCTGCAGTCTTTTCTCATTCTCATGCATGATAATGATACCTTTATATTTTCCAATTTAGAGTAACAAGCAATATACTTTTTAACTCTTAAAAGACTGTGCTAAAAAAAACTTTGGGGACGGTGGAGTAACACAGCGTTACCTGATTTAAAATCGGCATAGTTTTTAATATGTGATAAAATATACATAAATACGATACAGATAAGACTTTTAAAAGGTCCCTTTATATAATTATGTAAGGTAAACATACATATTTGCATTATTTTAGTAAAATATAATAAAATTATGGCAAATCGAATTTGCGTGCGCTTCCGCCGATGTTTCATTGGCAACTGAATACAATGAAGCGGTCGCCAGCTCGCTTCAGTCGTCTGCACTCCGTTTTTGTCTAACACATGTTACCCGACTCTACCGTACTCTTTGTATATTCTTTTGCTTTCGCCGAAACCCAAGCAACCGCCATCTCTGTCCTACATGAAATGTATGGTATTGTCGTGCTCTTTCTTGCTCGATTTAACTGCGATGTATAATATTCTGCACTCTCTTGCACACTGGCCGAAAATACGAGAGTAATGAATAAATATTTTTTAATTAAAAAATACGTACATTCCTAGCAGTTTAATTTAGTAATTTTGGTGTGAACATGTCTATTCGATGATTACAAAAAATGTGACGTTTTAGTTTTCGTAAATAAGGTAGATATTTCATATTTTGTATGACAGGCAGACCTACGTTACATCACCGACACACAGGAGTTAATGAATATAATGAAATTCTTACTAATTATTTAAACATGTATACTAGAATACGTCTGAAAATCAATATTTTAACTCCTTTCATGCTCCAGTATATATTTTAAAAATATTTTTATATGTAGGTGTATAAAAATATAATGGTATCACGACCAGCTGCGAAAATCTATATATTATATGTATACTAACTAGTTCACGAGAAAATAATACAGATATCTCTAGCATCATCCATTCAAATAAACTAAAGAATCTCAGATTTGAACATATACGGAGCTTTAAAAATTTAATAAAGTGTGAATATTATTACGAAGGAATTGTGTACAATGATCACTTAAGCCAGCTCTTATAGGCAGTAAGCCCCGGTCCATCTCATAAAAAAGACTTCCAAACACGTTTCTGATTTTGATAACTTCTTCTCTGTAAGACTTGTATAATTTATCTTAATTATAAGATTAGGTACTTAAAAAAAGTTGTATGAACCACATTGAATATTTATTGTTTTTAACGTCGGTCAACTTCGATACCATTGGGACCGTGGTCTAAGTGACAAATGTGTCAAGAAAAGTCCAACTCTACCTTCTGAATCTTCCGGTAACCATGTATGTGTCGCGATGTACGTTGGGGTGCAGTAAAATATGCGACAAGCAAGTAAGAAAGGTACAAGAGGCGTAAGTATACATAGATAGTGGGCGGCACAGCGGACATTTTCAAAAATAATTGCCCTCGATATTGTTGAGTGTCCCGATTTCAAAATAAAACTGACTTGACTCTCAAGTAAATACTACACAAGATATTACACATAAAAGTTTCAAAAACTTCACCGTACATTTTGACACATGAGTCAATTTATCTAAGGACAAAGCTCAAACCATAAACAAGAAAAAATACTGAGCATCAAAAATCTAAAATAAAAAATTTCATTCAGTTCACTATATTCAGTACACATTATATTTCAATTATGCATAATGCGCATAAAAAATTGATATTGTCTTTAAATGTAAATTCTCATCAACAAAATCTTGTCTATGATTAACGCATTGTCCTTAGATAAAGGCTTTCAACTGTCAAAATATATGATGAAATTACCGAAACTTTGAAGAATAATAACTAATTTAATACTTACTCAATTGCACCATGGACACTTACTTTCGTAATGATCGTTCATACCGCTTGCGATATATAATTTAGCCGGCACAATGTATCAGGGATAAGTACTAATAGTCGATAAATGTACAGAAATCTGATATTCGAAAATCTGATGGTTCCAGATTTTCATTATGCGATTACAATATAAATGTTACAAGTTAGTTGAGGTTACAAAGCTAAACGCATTAAAACGGCTCTACGGCCTAGTGAGGAATAACGTATGAATCTATGCCATTATAACTTCGTCAGCACAGACACTATATTTATTATTATTACGTTATATAGTATGATATTATTATTATGATGCAGGATAGTTTAGTAGATAAACTTAAAGAAATTAAATTAAATTTAAAGATTTTATAAACAGGAGAATACGTTTTGCCGAAGGTCCTAAGGAATAATTATTCAAAGTACGGAATGATGGACTTCCAATATAATAATTTATATTCAGAGAAGAGTCAGGAAGAGGATAGTGTCTTAAAAAGCAACGAAGCTTTCTTTGCCTTAGATTAATGTATGTAAAAGTTTACATGGAACTAGCTTACTCCCACGGCTTCGCACGTGTAGATTTATGTCGAATTGGTGTATTAACCTAAACATATAGATATATGTTGTCGCTGATTTTTTATAGAACTGCTTAAATTCTACAACTTCCCTACAGAAAGTATTTAAACATATCTCACCTGTTAAGGCAGTGTTCACAAAAAACGCATCGCTTGACCTTTTTTCGTCGACTCTAGGTGTAAAATAGGTCACCACGAAAAGCCCTTTTATTTTAACGCGATAATATATAACCTTTGTCCACTTTGCAAGTCCATTCTAAATATTGGTGAAAGAATTTTAGAAATCGGATCACAAACTTTACTTTTTTATGTATTAGTATAGATATTGATGTAGACAGATTAACTAGATAAATTAAGAAATAACATGCGAATGTTAAGAAAAATAAAAAGATATTTTTAATGTTAATAAATGAAAATCAGCAACCCGCCGTAGAACCCGATTATTTTTGGTACCTCGATGCACTGAAGGTCAGTTAATTTTTTTTTTTTTTTTTAAAATAGAGATGTGAACACGGAATACGTGTCACATCAATATTCTTACTATTTTCAAACTAAGCTAAACGCTTGTGCTATGAAAATAGGACTAACTTGCTAGTCTGGAGTGAGGTTCGAACCCGCAACCTTTGGATCACGAGGCCAGAGTCCTAACCACAAGACCAATAAGCTACTCATTTGGCTGAACATTTTTAATTTTAATTTATTTTGAAACCAAAATAAATTGAAACTGTTTGACAATTCACAGCGACCACACATTCATTTTGCCTCTCAATACGAGTGTCATAATTATTTTACTCGGTTTGCTTTATGTTCGTCGCCATATTAATTATCATTTAAAAATTTCCGCCTCGTTAACATTTGAAACATATTCCAGTAAATCAGAGTAAATACGTCATAGAAAAAAAAAATCTTTAAACCAAGTGAATTTTTGTGTATAATTTAATTAACAACGTACAACCACAAACTGACGGCTGATTATAATAGTATAAAATTATTTTCCTCAAATATTAAAAAAGAACTGTCGCTGGGATTAATATTTTACTTGAAGCTTAATACAAAAAAGTATGGCTTTAAAAAAATCATGGTTATATTAAAACATTGCATAGCTCATGATTAACATTGAAAGATTCCAATTTTGTCACATTATTGAGTCGCTACACTCTCCACTATGAGCGTAATAAAGGAGAAGAGAAAAAAAAAGACAAAGGTCCCAACTTTAGATTTTCCAATGTACAATTCAAACTTTGAACTTGAAGTGACAGTTATATATGTTGACCTTTATTATTTATATTCAAAAACACATTCATATTTGTGAAGTTATAATTTTACAGAACAAAGTTCTGTGAAATTACAACTGCCAAATTATTTCATCAATTAGAAAGACATACAGAAAAATCTAATTCACGAAAAACTATTTGGCTACTAACGGGATTCAAACCCGGGCCACCTCCTTTCCGGGGCCGATGCTCTAACCACTAAGCTAAGGAGCCTTGTATATTTCCGTGAATATATCGACCTTAATAAAATCATCACTTTTATTAATTGATTAATTTTTTTTTTCGTTTATTTTAGAGGTATTCACATTTTTGATACGGGAGTTCAAATTACTTTGCGATACTACAGCTAGATGGACGCCAGAATTAACCGATGAATTCATTTTATTTGGATATACATTCGAAACAACACATTCATATTTGTGAAGTTGTAATTATTCAGAACGAAGTTATTTGAAATTTTTTAAAACCAAATTAATTTATCAATTAGAAAGACATACAGAAAAATCTAATTCACGAAAAAATATTTGGCAACTACCGGGATTCGGGCCCGGTAGTTGCCAAATAAAAAAAAGCAACCCGGGCCACCTCCTTTCCGGGGCCGATGCTCTAACCACTAAGCTATAGAAGCCTTGTATATTTCCGTGAATATATCGACCTTATATGTAATTCTCATTGTTATTAATTGTTTCGAATCCCGGTGGTAGCCAAATATTTTTTCTGTTTACAATTTAATTACAATCAATTTTTTTTCATTTCATCATTATTTTCAATCATTTCTAAATTATTTGTGTGTAAAATAGAAAGTCCTAATTTTTTATCAAAACCGTGATCATTTTCTAATAAACGATTAGCAAATTCAAAAAAACCATGATCATTCAGAATATCAAATGCTCTTTAACTCTGACATTGAAATTTTGACCGGTTTTTCCAATATAAAACGCCGTACAATCTTTATACGACAGTTTATATACGCCTGAATCGTTAATTATATTATCTTTATCTTTTGCATTAATGAGAAATTTTCTTTTATTATTATTTGTATAAAATGCAGGTCTAATATTTTTTGGTAGATATTTTGAAATTTGATTGGAAAATGTATTAATATATAAAATTCTTCGTTTCAGTTTTGATTGTTATTTATCATTTTTCCTATTCATATTGTTCACGTTTAGCCTCAAAACTGGCCAGAATTGCATCATAAACTTCTTCACTGTCCGTATTATTTTCTTTTAAAGAAACTGATTATGTTTGTGAATAAAAAATAGCCGGACAGAACTAATTCTAGAGTGTATGGTGGGTCGTAAAGCGTGGTATACGATGGGTCGGTGATTCGATAATAAAGAACAAAATTCGGTGATTCTGGTCACAGCAATAATTCCAAAGGGCTCTTTTTAAGGTCGCCAGCTCATATAAGCCGCTGACATCATATTAGAAGGCTCTTTTCAAGGCCAATACAAAATTCGGTTCGTTCCAACGACTATGGAAGCGCTGCGCGCAAAGCTCAAATTATGTACAGCGCACTAAGCTTTTTATCACGTTTGACTTGTTCGGCGATATCTGATAAAATACTGACACGATAATGTTAAAAATTATGAACTATATGCACCTATCATATACACCCACATGTATACGTAGAGTAAGGAAAGCCATTTGCATTAGTGTAAGTAACAGTACGTTTACAAAAACTCGTAATATTATTTTTTAGAGTAAATGACGGACGCAAAAAATAATATGATTATTATTTTATTTTCTTAACCTAAAATAAGCGTAGGTACAAGTATTATAAAAAAACATTCCGTTTTCAAGTACGTCATTTTTGATGGGTTATAGCTAGTTTAAAATAAATAATACATAAGTTGTGGTAATGGTTTCAAAATCTTATAATTAGTTTTAATCACCAAGATAAACTTTTGTCGTCTGTATCGGACTCCGAATTCTCCTCTAAATTTATATTAAATTGATCTTGCATCGAGATCTTGCAGTCGCCGTATCTTTAAATAAAAAATATTAAACAAAGAAATAACAATTGGGTGAACGGTGCTTTGAATGCAATAATTTCTAAGAAATAATAATAGGGTGAACGGTGCTTTGAATGCTATAATTTCTAATAGAAATATGTCTACCGAGGCAATACTGGCGGTACATAATGGAGTTCTGGTACTGACACTAATGCATGGAAGTGAAGCCTGGAGCTGGCAGAAGAGGAACGAAAGTATATTGAATGCAGTGGAGATGAGGTCCCTTAGACGTATGTGTGGTAAATCCATGTATGATAAAGTAAAGAATGAAGATATTAGGAATGAATGTAAAGCTGATCGTAGCATAATACAGAGAATAAAAATAGGGTCGCTCAGATGGTTTGGGCATGTTGAGCTAATGAATGAGGAAAGAATGGTAAGAAAGATATATGATGCAAGTGTTGACGGCGCCAGAAAAAGAGGGCGACCACGGAAGACGTTAACCAGATACTGGAAGATGGTCCTGTTAGAAGCCTGAACAACCGTCGAGCTTGCATGCGAAGATGTATGAATGTAGACGAAGCGAAAGTTGTATGTCAGAACAGAAGAGTGTGGCGCTCTATCCTCTCTGCCTACCCCCGCGGGGAAACGGCGTGATGGTAAGTAAGTAAGTAAGTAAGAAATAACCGCTCCGCGTGACTGCCAGCGAGATACTGAAGTGGACAATGGAGTAGCTTTAAAAAAAGAATACCACTACACAATTTATGTGTTACAGAGGGTATCACTCACACTAATCCAAGTGGCTTTCATAAAATGAATGGCCGCTACCTTGCTACATTGTACCAGCTGTCACTGTTGCGTTTTAGTTTTTTTTTATGTATTACTATCTTAATTACAGCGTGAATGTGTAGCTGATTAATGAACCGTCCAGTGCTACAGTTTAAACAGTATTAAAGATATTCGAGTAATCTGCAGCAAAATAATCTCCTCGTTTCCTATGAATACCTTTGATGAAGACGTTATTAACTCCAAGACGTAAGTCCCAACAAAGGTTTCGTTTTCATCCGCCTAAGGCTTTGCTGTCGCGCGAGCGAGCAGGCCACCTACTCAACGTTCTTCCCCATTCATTTAACTAGGCCCGACCTTAAAAAACCTAAAAAATTGTAATATTCTCTTCGTTAATGCCGTAAAATGAATAGAATGAAAAATAAAAAATCAATTTTAATAAAATGGAAATCACATCTTGGCATCATCTAGCGTGTATTTCTTAACGGTTAGCTTTTAATAAAAGATTAAAAGATGAAAAAAAAAACTAACCTATAAAAGACAAGTTTTTATTGTACTCTCTTTCTCATTTAATCAGGTTTCGTGATACACGCGTCGGGCTAATTACTCATTTGTATTGATTCCAATTTGAAAAATACCATTAAAATTTCGAAAAATCCAAAATTATACCGTATTTCTTAATTTTTTTAATCGAAAATTTATTCAATCATTTTTATCGTCGCCACGAGTACGCTTGCAAAGTTTCAGATCGATTAGATTACGGGAAAAGGGTTAAAAATCGATCACAAGTTTTTTCATCAAACAAGCAAGCAGACGCTACGAGTTAAAAGAAAGGGAGTAAAAATGAAAGGAATTTATGCAGTCCAAATTTGACGTGATTGTATAAAGTCACAATGTCACAATCAATAACTAATTTTACCGGCAGTAAAAAGTTCTGGGTTCATATCTTGATAGTAACTGAAAATTTTTTTCGACTTTTTTTCTCGAAAAGAGTTTAGGTATTGTGGTCCCCAAATGTGTCTTAATACGCTCCAGATTTACTGTATGCTTCAGTCGGAATTCATTTTTTATTTTAGTCCACAGGGTAAACGAATCAAACTGGTAACGTGCACTCAGATCCAATGTACTTGCAATAAAGTTACGAGGTTACATCATCTTGTAAGTCTAAAATCGAGGTAGAAATTTTCTGATTTTTTTTTAAATATTTGCACTTCTTATGGTATATATAAAACAATTTGTTTATTAGAATTTAAGTAAAATAAAAAATGGCCGCATCATATCCGCCATGCCTGAGATGCAACTTTGCCCAGTGTACGTTTGTATTATAGGTACATAAAAGAAGTACTCATTTAGTCACGGAAATAGATATTAGGCGGAAATTTTTTTCAAAAATTTTTAGACGTCCTTTAATTTATACAAAGTTTGTTATTTTATGAATTTAATAACGAATATTTCATATCTAGTTTTTCTGTAAATCTTTAATTTAATTTAATTCCGCGAAAAATTTATTGCACTCAACGCAAATGTAAAAAAATCCTTGCTCCGTTTTACTCATCTCCGCGCGAGCAACTACACCGCATCTTGCCAGAAAATAGACCACATCATCATGGCCCGCAGTATGAGATGAGAACACACTATGTAAGATAAAAGCTTATTGTGTGATTCTGGAGCATTGTTGTTCTTTCACGTGGCCTGGTCAGGTAGATCGCACTGAATGATACACAAATTTCAAGAATGATAATATATATACAATATAATATATAACAGTGTGATCGGGAGTACAACGGTCCTTCTCAGGACCAACTGACGCGGGATAACCGAGAAAATTTACCTCTTATATATTCATCCCGTGAGAATCTCAAAGTTATATATAATATATTATATTATAATATATGTATATATATATATAAATATATATATTATATATATATATGATATATATATATATATCTATATATATATATAAATTAAGTATTATTTGTTAAATAAAATTGTTTTTAAATTATGCAAATATTGTAATTAAGTCATTTCCGCTCCCCACCTATTCCTTCCTCACCACGTCCAGTTGGTCGGTGACTTCCAAATCGAACGGCGCGTATTACTTGCTGTTATACATTGAGGTTTCTTATTCATATAGGTACAGCAATTATAATAATAATAATTGTGTAACTTGAGGAATGACAACCTGGCAACGTATGAGTTGGACCGATATGGGGGGCTTTCGCTCAGAAACGGTCCTAGGAATGCCGTGGGTGTCCACTCATTGTGATTGAATAAACGAAGTGATATACCTATAATACAGTCCACCTATGGTAGCAGCAGAAACCAGGAGATGAGAGAAGAAGTATAGAAACAGTATCGCATCAATATTTTTCCTATATTTAAAATAATCTAAAAAATCATGCACTTTGAAAATAGAAATGTGGTATCCTGGAATGGGTTTTGAACCACCTATCACCAGATAACTGGGCGAGCGTCATAATCACCACACCTATAAGCTACTCAAGCTATCCATTAGATGAACCGTGAGTCAACATTCCTCCTTCAATTTCCTCGCTTGGTTTTGTATTCAACAATACCTAATGTTATTACATCACACTGCAATTCCTCTACAAAAAATACTAGAAATCACTACAACAGGATCAATTATTACAACGAGATCTAATGGAGTAATTGTGGTAATCTAGATGACTTAAAAGCGAAATTTCAAAAAACATTATTAACGTCAATTTTTATTTATGTGTTCTAGCATGATCATACTTCATTGATACAATAAAAATATAGGTACATATGCATTTTGCTAGGGCTGGCTGAATATGCTTGTAATTGGGATAGTGAGCTGAGTTTTAAATAGTAATGTATTGTTTTTTACTCCCTTTATATTAACTCGTGGCGTCTGTCTGTTTGTTTCTTTGACGCAAAAACTTTGGATCGATTTTTAACCCTTTTTGAAACTTTGCAAGTAGACTCGTGGCGACGATCAAGAAAATTTATCAAAATTTCGTTAAAAAATAATAATTACAATTTTGGATTTTTAGAAATTTTTAATGGTTTTTTCATACAGCTTACTTAGTTGTATGAAAATATTTCGACGCATCTGGTAGACACTAAACCTGATTATAGTATAATTTTGGATTTTTAGAAAATTTTTATTAATCCCTTTCGTAGCGTCGCCCGACCGAAGCCCAACACATAGGTTAAGCGCCAAACCAGTTTCTACTAGTAAATGAGAAAGGGAGTATCATAAAAACTTCGTTTTTATGGGTTAGTTTTTTTACTTCCTTTCTTTCAACTCGTGGCGTCTGATTGCTTGCTTGTCTGACGAAAAAACTTTGGATCGATTTCTAACCCTTTTCCCGTGATCCAATCGAGCTGAAACTTCGTGAGCACACTGTCAAATTTCCGTTAAAAAAAATCATAATTTTGGATTTTTTAAATTCTTAATGGTTTTTTCATATAACTGAATAAGTTGTATGAAAATACTCCGACGCATCTGGTAGACACGAAACCCGGAAATGAGAAAGGGAGTGTTGTAAAAATTTGGTTTTTATGGGTTAGTTTTTTTTTAAATATATTTTGTAACCAGTATTCTGTGAATGTCTCATTAAAAAATATATATAATTTTCAATACTCCTTAACACCGAGAATTGTTGCGTGTCACTTTATAGGCTTCGTTTACCTCAGTACAAGTGTCCTGTATACTTGTGTCGTCATTTTATGTCGTCAATTTATAATGCTGCTATCAAATTTTTTAATCATGTGAAGTCATTCCCCTTATTGTACATAAATGTTTTTACAATGAACTTTAATGTAACACTAATATTATCCATCAGGTTATTATCAACCCGTTGACAAAATGTTTGTGTAAATAAATAAAACTAGTGCACTAGTGTCATCATCATCATCGTCATCAGCCATTGTCAATTCACTGTTAGATGAGAACTTCCCATGCTTTTGCTAATTTCTACGGTCCTCCGCCAGTATTTGCCACATTGCTCTCAGTTCTAAGAAACTGGGTATCTCTGAAATTTTTCATCGCAAAAATGTCATACACAAATACTATTTTGTCGTTTAACAGTGACTTTGACATACTTCACCTCAGTCTGTACTTTGGTCCACGCGTATCGTTTTCTGTCTACACATGTAGTAATGAAATAAAATATTATAGACTGAAAAATAGATTGAAGACGCAGATCTTCACGCGTGTGAAATGCTTATATTTGAATATTTCGAAGTCGTTCCGTAGATAATTACATTGTTTCCAATTATTAAATTTAATATATCTTTGTACACAAATTCCTCGAATAACAAAAATTCTTCGAATGTTAAAAAAATAGGTAATTAAACATATTTTGTTTAAAGATGTTCTCGGGTTTTCACGGCCGTTCAGACTCTTCTAGTAAGAGTTTCCCAGGTTATTCTGCCGCGCTTACATTACCTTTCTAGCCGATGTTTCGGATTTCATTGCGGGATCCATCAGGGCTGAAGTGTTATGAAAAAAAAAATGGTTTTATTATTATACAAATACCTGCACAGTTTTTTCTTGAAAAATAGGGTGAACTTGTAGTTTTATAAAATATTATTATGCTAAAAATATGGTATTTAAAATTCAAGCCGTCGCACTATGGGCGAAATTGGGGCGCTAGCAAGAAAAAAATATCGCCCGAAATAAAACAGTAAAAAAACTTTTTTAATAAAACTGATATATATTCAACTTTTTAATTAAATAAAACCTTTTTCAACCGCGTATAATTTCATAAACTACATTTTATATATTAAGAGAAAAAATAAAATATGTGAGTTTACGATTTAAAAAAATACTTATTTTTTGTCGAACGCCAGTGCTTACTCAGCTGTGTACGTCGTCAATCCTATGGTTTTTAGAGTTACCGCATTTCTCATCCGCCGAACGGTTCTGGGTGTACTAATTGTTGATTTAAATGACATCTGCAATGGACCATTTTTCATGTAGTATTCTATATTTTCTGATCACGGCCTGAAAGTGCTCTTGTGGGCTCTTTTTGTGGGCAATCTTTAGCTTATCACCCTTCGATCTCGGTCCACTTAAATCAAATAATTTATTTGGTCTTCCATGCGCGAGAGTGGACATTTGTATTGAAATATACGATTTACGTAAAGGCAAAATATTATGTTCTTTTGATAACCATAATGATTCCTTCTTTACAAATGTTGTATAACACAATTTGTTTTTTCTCCAGAGGTGAGTTGTGAAATGAATGAAATATTACATCTTGATTTTTTTAATGTATTTTGGTGGTAAGTTCGTTATATTTAATTTATCAAATAAATATTTTGTAAGTAGGTTGCAATATTTCAATTGGAAAACTTAAGTCCATCATGATAAATCACATTAAATAACTCCTTCCGCAATATTATGTCAGCGCGGCCGGGAGTTCCGCCACTACCTAAAAAAAATATTTTTAATTTTTTCGGGCACTTTTGGACTTTTTTGTCTTTTAAAACTATTAAATAAAATATTGAAATACAATAAAAATGATAGTACAAAACTTAAGAACGGTTAAGCAGTACATAATAGTTTAGGAGTGTTTTTAATTCAGTTTTTAAATTAAATAAAAAACACCACTTTATACTTTGAGGTATTAATAAAAACATTTAAAAAATAGTGCATACCACTCGCAATAACTTCCAATAAAAAAAAAATTAATTGGAAGTTATTGCGTTTTGTGGTAAAAAATATTTTACCACAAAACGACACGTCCTTACGTTCTGGTATCCAAATCTCGACTGATGCTGAGCGCGGTTACCATGTTGGATAATGTCAAGTTTGCGATGTTACCAAGTGTATGCCGTGTAATATTTTATAAAACTTTCAATGGGTTTTAATAATTTAGTTATTTTTTTGATATTGTCACAGTGAAATAAAGGTAAAATGGCTGTATGACTTTTGTATTTTTTTCCTGCTAGCGTTGTATGAAACCGCCCACCGTACGTCGGGAGATGACCTCGTTAAGAAAGTTCCTTTAAAAAGTTTTTTGTTCCAGATATTGTATTGAGAAACACTTATTTTTGTGTATTGTAATTTATTTGTATAGTAAGAGTGCTGTGTAGTTAGAATAAAAATATTATTTAACTTTCTTAACAATATAAAACTAAGCTAAGCATTTTAACTATGAAATACACCTAAACTAAAAACTTAGGAATTAAATTTAAAAAAAAATAATTTGTCTGTCTGTCCATCTGAATGTCAATCCGTCCATCCCTGTAACTTCGTGTAACGTCTGTAATTTCGTTTGAATTAACAGTAAAAAAAAACAAAACGAATGGCCCGAACCCCAGTAGGCCACGCTACGCATGTTGTTACGGTCGCCTTTCCGTAGACCGCCAAAAAGATGCTATAAATATATTGCGACGGAGAATTATTCAGGCTGCATCTTCATCCCCACACCTGTTGCGAGATGAAGATGTTCCCATCCGTTCACCCACCGGCTAGGTAGAGTCGTGAAGTTCGAATTACCTATCGGAGTCTGCTTGTAGAAGGGGCTCTAGGGGGTCACATAAGAAATCAAAGAGGTTATCCAAATTAGGATTTGATACAATTTATTTTAGTAAACGGCTTATCAAAAATGGGAATCAATGTTTCGTCAATTTTGACGGGTTACAGCTAGTATTTTAATAATCTCCTCCAGCCCACTAGAAATAGTAAGAAATTACCAAAAAGAAATCTGTAATTGGTTAAAGTATTTATGTTATTTATACACAACTCATGGACACATAAGAGTAATTGGGAGATGAATGTGTTTCATAATTTAAACCATACCTTTCTATCCAATCACATTTAAATCATCTTCATGTTACCGTTGTCTACTTTTTTACTTACCTTTTCCATTACTGCATATGTTAATTATATTGTTCCTTAATATGTTGTCAAATATATTCGTCAGTGGTTGTTGACACACGCGTTCTATCATTCTCTGTGTTGAACTGTCTTTAAAACAATAATTCGATCAACAGTGCTATGGAAGATATAAATGTACATTAATAATAGAACTGTGATTAATTTAGTGAATTCATTTTGGCGACAAGAGAAGGTTTAGAATAAATAATATCGCAAATATACTTGAAGAACAATAAGTCTCAAGAAAGTGACAATAATAATAATTTAGTTTCAACCACCTACATTAAGTGCAATAGAGTAATAAAGTAAATAAAAATAATAATAAATAAAAACAATCAATAAAGTGAAAAGCAATCATGCACTGTGCGAGGAAGGAGTGCGAATCCCCGCTATTGCTTGAGGATGCGTTAACTTGCTCTGTCTGCAACGATACCTACCATTATTCCTGCGTTGGCCAGAGTGAACGGAACTTCCGAAAACTTGGTGACAAATCAAAAAGTTGGAAGTGTAAAAAAAATTGCACTAGCCTCTTCCAAGACACAATAAGTACAAAAACCACCAATAAGCCTTTAAATAACTCATTGGAGGAGAATATTGCTTCCATTCTCGAAGAAATCACGAAAATTAGACAGGAATTTAAAACAGAATTATCGAACTTAAAAACCGAAATAAGTAAATCGATTGATTTCTGCTTGAACCGGATCGTTGAAGTAGACAATAGGGTGTCTGAATTGGATAAGAGAATCAAACCTCTCGACAATCTTGAAGAGGAACTGAAGTTACTAAAGACTGATCTTAATCAACAAAGGGACACATTGAACCAACAAGAACAATGGCAGCGTTCAAAAAACATCGAAATCCACGGCCTTCCTCCGATTAGTGAAACTCATTTGTTCGACACATTCAAAAATTTAGCCAGATGTTACAATATCGAACTGAACGAGGATGACATCGAATACTCGCACACTATTACGTTACCCGCCACCTCCAATCACGCAGTCACTATTGGTGGTGTTGGCCAATCCAGGCCGTCGCAGCTATCAGTATCCGGTCAAACTCACACAGCCGTTCAACGCACCATCCATGTACTGCGCTTCAGAAGCAAGCTAAAGAGAGATCTACTGTTAAAGGAGGCGCGGCGCCATAAGGGTCTTACTGCCGCTAACTTGGGATTTACTAACTCCACCGGTCTAATTTATGTTAACGTTAACTTAACCAAATCTAATAGAAATTTATACAAAAAAGTTCGCGATATTGCTAAACAAACGCAATATAAATACTCGTGGGTAAATTGTAATGGATTTATATACGTACGCGCAACAGATAACTCTAAAATAATAAAAATATTAAATGATAACGATTTGAACAAGATTATATGACTACACTACACTACTTTTATAACTCAAAAATTAACTGGTTTCATTTTTGGGGTTAAACAATATATAAAATTCAGGGTATTAAAAACGTTCTTCTGTTATAAAACGTCAATATATAATGGTTGGCCAAAACATAAAAATAATAAATTCAAAAGTGCTAGTTGCTTACAATGCAAAAAAATAAATATGGTTATATGTCTTAAATGCAAAATAAAGCTAGACAAGCCAGAATACTACATTACCTTCCCAAGCAAAAATGGCTTTCTCATGTATAAATAATTTAGATACAATAAAGCAAATAAAAACCGACACGCTAGACTGTGCCTCTAAATGCTCACTTTCATTTAACAGGCAATACAACATAAAAATACTTAATCTGAACATCCGATCGCTAGAAAAAAACTTTGACAATTTATTAATATTCATAACTGACACCAACATGGAATTTGACATAATAATCCTGACTGAGTGTTGGACGACAGACAACAACATACTCAGACCCATTAACAATTATGAACCATTCAGGACAGAAATTTCTCAAAACAGATCGGATGGTGTTGTTGTATATATAAATAAACAAGTAAAAAACGTCACTATCTATGAACCTACCTTATTACATGCAAATTGTTTAAAAATAATAATTAACAACACCCTTGCAATACTAGCTATCTACAGATCGCCTAGCAACGCATGTATTACGGAATTTATTAACTCACTAGAAGAAAACATGCATAACATTAACATTTATCAGACTTGTATTATAGCGGGTGACATCAATATCAACACTATTGGTCTCAAACACAAACAAGCACACGAATACGAGTGTCTAATGTCAGCATATGGCTATCTTGAAACAATAAGCGTAGCAACACGGGAAAACAGAGAGTCAGGTTCTTGTCTTGACCACATATATGTAAAATCAAAACTAAGCATACAGACTGCTGTCATTAAATCAACAATTACCGACCATTACAGCACTGTGCTAGGGCTACACGGCAATACCACAAAACTACAAAGTAAGCAACATCTAACAAAAACCCAACAAATAAACTTCGAAGAACTTAAAACTGATCTAATTACAGAAAGCTGGATAGACGTAGTAAAAGAAAAACAAACGGATGTAGCTTTATCTAGATTCTTAAACACTCTTAATAAACATATTGAAAAAAATACTACCTCTTATGTTAGAAAAATAAATAAATGTATAAAACACTGGATAACACCGAATATAATTAAATGCACTCACAAACGTGACCAACTTCATCAGCAAGTAAAAAAACATCCATTCAACCATTCACTATATCAGTATTATAAAAGATACCGCAATATATGTAACAACATAAAAAAAAAAAGGAAAGAACAACACTACAAACAAAAAATCGAACAAAACAATAATACTAAAAACATATGGAATGTCGTAAAAGAATTAAATGGTATTGAAACACATAAAAAAAGTAACATTAATACTTTGGTACACAACAACACTACCATCACTGATAAGAAAGAAATAGCAGATAAACTAAACCTTCACTTCTCAACAATTGGTGAAACACTAGCGCGTAAAGTATTAAATAAATACAAACAGCAGTCACACTATAATAATATAAAAACTAACGGACCCCATCTCCCCAAATTTGAGATCTCCCCGATCTGTTACAAAGATGTGGAAAAAATAGTAGATGACCTGAACATAGACTGCTCTCCAGGCCCGGACGGAATATCCGCTAGAGTAATTAAATCGTTCAAAGAAATATTACTAAAACCTAAAGTTCATATATTTAATTTAAGCATCACAAAAGGTATTTTCCCGTCCCAACTAAAAACGGCTAAAATCACACCCGTACATAAAGCTGGCAATAAAGACGATCCAAATAACTACCGACCTATATCCATCCTAAATTTACTATCTAAGCTGCTAGAGAAATGTGTTTGCAATCAATTCACCAACTTTTTAGAAAAATATCAAATTTTAGCCAACAACCAGTTTGGATTTAGAAAAAATCGGGGTACACAAGAAGCAATACAGGAAGTTATTGGTTATATTTCAGACAAACTTGACAATAATAAAAAATGTATAGCAATAGCACTAGACTTGACGAAAGCTTTTGACACAGTTTCACATGAAAAAATGCTTCACAAACTAAAACAGACTGGACTTTCGGAAGCAAGTTACAACTGGTTCAAAACTTACATTACAGACAGAACACAATTTACACAACTTGACAAAACTAAAAGTGACGAACATTACATCAAATACGGAGTCCCTCAAGGAAGTACACTAGGACCTGTTTTATTCCTCCTATACATAAACGATTTATGCATGCTAACAACGGGGGGGAAAGTAGTTACTTTTGCAGACGATACAATACTCCTGTTCCACGCTTCATCATGGGATCTTGTTTTCAAAGCAGCTGAACTGGGTTGCAACATAGTAAAACACTGGCTGGAAAATAATTTGCTAACAGTCAATCTCAAAAAAAACTAAGTATTTGACATTCAGCATAGATAAAAGAGGGCAGCCATCTAGCGATTTAAAATTGACTATGCATGATTGCCAACACCAAAACTGTGATTGCACCCCCTTGGAAAATGCAGATAGTGTGAAATACTTGGGAATCATAATAGACAGGCACCTAAACTGGAAACTTCACATTGAACTATTATCGGGAAAACTTTTAAAAATCATTTACCTTTTTAA